>CM070773.1:150130747-150178247 GCA_036346955.1 Dipus sagitta | reverse complement strand
ATAGATAAGACAATTTTTTTTCATGTGATAAATTCTTTATTTTTCCTACGAAGAAAGAGAGATGGGGCTGGAGATATGGCTTAGTGGTTAAGGTGCTTGCTTGCAAAGCCAAAGGACCTCGGTTTGACTCCCCAGTACCCATGTAAGCCAGATGCACAAGGTGGTGTATGCATCTGGAGTTCATTTGCAGTGGCTGAAGCCCTGTCACGCCCATTCTCTCTCTCTCACACACACACTCTGTCTCTCCCACTTTGCCTCTTTCCCTCTCTCAAATAAATAAAATAAAAATAAAATATTTAGAAAAAAAGAGAGATGGATGGATAGATACATGATTGACATAAATAGGTGACTGATAGTACATGTTCACTTTGGAAGAAAAAAAATCCATTTTATGGGCTGGAGAGATGGCTTAGCAGTTTAAGGCGCCTGCCTACAAAGCTAAAGGACCTCAGCTCGATTCCCCAGGACCCACGTAAGCCAGGTGCGCATGTGTCTGGAGTTTGTTTGCAGTGGCTGGAAGCCCTGGCACACCCATTCTCTCTGTCTCTCTCTCTCTCTCTCTCGCTTGCTCGCTCACTTGCTCTGCCTCTTTCCCTCTCTCAAATAAATAAAAATAAAATATTAAAAAATCCATTTGACAGCATATGATTGCATGCATAATATATTTTAAGTTTATACAAGGAAGTCTCCCCTCCCTGCCCTCCAATACTACACAGTCTCTTATTCAGGCATATTGTTTCTCAGTTACTAGCAAAACTCAGTTTAAGACCTTTGAGGGCTGAGAAGTGGTGCAGACCAAAGTATGAACCCTCAGATCCTAAAAACACCCCATCTTACTTTGCCAATGCCCGATGCTTTGGAAACAAGGTTGAGGAATGTTTTCTTTCAGTTGTGCCTGCTGCTCCTGTCCCTGACCTGGGTTTTAGGCTGCCTCCCCTCCGGAGTGATGTGAGCAATGTAAAGAGACCTTAGCCCCGCCTTTGAGAGTCTGGTGCCTGAGGGTCTCTGCCTGTGGGAGGGTCTTGGAGCATCACCCGTGTTTCCACAGCGAAGTGGGTGCATGACCTTCCTCTCCAGTACCTGTCTTCCTCAGTTCATTTCAGCTTGACACTTTATGTTCTAATGTGAACATCTGTGTGTTTTATACAAGGACTTATGTCATACTGTTGCCATTCACCACTCTTTGTTCCACTGACACTCAGGAAGCTGTCCATATTTATCCTTTTTTTTTCTTTTTTTGGTATTTTGTATATTTTGTCCCTAGCATATCTACTTGGTTGAGAAGCCTCTAAAGTCGTTCATTCGGTGAAGATCATGACTTAGTACTCCTGGGTCACCGTGATGGGGAGGTCATGCCCTTTCTTATGGGACTGTCGTAGACAGCTTCAAGTTCGCTGAGATGAACTTGTAAACCAGGCACAGTTCTGGAGGAAAGTTCCATAATGGCAGAAGCAGCTGGCCTGCTCTTACAGGTCCAAGCAGAGAGAGAGAAGCCACAAGCCAAAAGCCACACAGCACACTTCAGGAACTCCAGGAGGAACTCAGGCACTTTGCATATCATTAGATTGGAATTTCATGCCCACTACCACACACCTTAGGGCTGGACCCTAAGATCCACCCAGTGACACCTCCTGTAGCCAGGGGTTGCAGATGCAAACTCTAAACTAATAAGATACTGAATATATTGGGTGCCATCAATTCAAACTACCACATTCCGCCCTAGGCAGAATAGATTCCAATAGATTCAAAACCATTACACATTATAAATCGTATCCAGTCCAATTTCAAAGGTTCCCCACAGTCTTGACCAACTTAAGATAGTTCCAAAGTCCCAAGTCTCATCAGAGATTGAAGATTGTCTCTTAGCTTTGTGAGTCCTGTAAAACAAGTTAAATACTTTGAACATATAAAAGCACAGAGTAAACATTTTCAACTGGTATAAGGCATAACAAGGAGAGACTAAAACAGTGCAACTCAACCACCATCAAGTAATCATCAAACTTCTGTAGTTCAAGTTCAATGTAAACCAGAGGCTGGCAGTCTTCAGATTTTCCAATTCTGCCCCTCCAGCTAGGCAGAGTAGCTAGGAAACATTTCCATTCCAGGGCAACAGTGTGCTCCATGGTAGCCCTTGCACAGTCCTGGTATATAAGAAATAATCTTCAGGTCTCCATGCAAACCATGGTCCATCTTCCAAAGGCTCTGTCAGCCTATCAGGGCCTCAGGCCTTACCTCATGCCATATCTCAGCAGTGGCTCCTGGTACCGTGTGTACTTCATGACTACTCCACGCATTATTCATGCTTCTGAAACCAATACCAAGTGTGCAAGACATAGCCATATTCTCAATTCAGGGAAGAAATAAATGGTAACCTTGAAAAGCAGGTTCCTGCTCCACTCAACTCTTTCCCAAAAGAGTTTGCATTTGTGTCATAGTCTTTCCTCAGGCATCCTCTAAATTGTTTTAAAGTAAAGTAGTTGGGCCATCTACCTTAAGATTGCTAGTGTGTTGACAATAGCAGCTTTAGTAACCTAAAACGAGTCTTGGTGCCTGTAATTTTAACTTGCTTGAGGTTTTCCAACTTAAAATCTTCAATCTTTCAGTCTAATATCTTTAGTCAAGCACATTAGTCCATTACAAATTTAACCTTGATCAAACTCTGGACCTGGGCAGCAGAACACAGCCGACCCTTATGCCAGTAGCCCAATTCCAACAAAGTCCTCTCCAGTCTTTTCTTCCCCTTAGGAAGCTCATAAGCCAAGCCTCCAGATACAACTCTTGCTGAACTTAGCATCCTCAAATTCTCATCAGAATAGTCCATAAAACTTGGCTTACCTCTACAGAAGACCTCTTCAGTTACAAGCACCAAGTCCATGCCTATACCTCCAAAACATAAATTCCAAAAGACCAGCATCCACTTGGTCAGGTTTATCTCACCACACATTCTGGTACCAATTTCTGTAGAACTTCCAAACCAGTCACAGTTATGGCCGAAGGGATGTTGAAGCTTACGGATCCAGGGAAAGTTTCCCTGCCTCCCTTGAAAAGCCAAAGGGGGAAAAAAAGGTGTCAAAGATGTTGAGTACAAATTGGTCTCAGGTCTTTCTGATGCCATGATGGGCAGACACATTTGTTACATGATTCAAATGGAACCTGAGAATGTAATTACTTCTCATAGCAATAAAAACTTACAAACAATTTAAGAATATCTGGGGCCGGAGAGATGCTTTAGTGGTTAAGACACTTGCCTAGGAAGCCTAAGGACCCAGGTTCAATTCCCCAGAGCTCATATAAGCCAGATGCACTAGGAGATGCATGCACACAGGTGGCACATGTGTACAAGGTGGCACACGTGTCTGGAGTTCATGTGCAGTGGCTAAGGCTCTGGTGTGCCAGTTCTTTCATAAGTTAAAAAAAAAGTTTCTGGCCTTGTAGACAATTTAGTAGAAAGTTTTTACTGCCCAACTCGAATTAAACATTTCTAGCCATCTTCACAGATCCTGTTGCCTGATGCTAGTGCTAAACTATTGATCAGGCATTCTGGAGTTGCCAGAAGAGCATAGTCCTGGTGGCGGTGGGAAGCCAGGCGTGATTCTTGAGTATAACCTGCAGTGTCTGGGGATTGAGTTGACCACGGGTGGTACCAGTAACTTTGGGCTTGGCTCTCAGCCCACGGACACAGGCATTGTGTGAACAGACTACAAATGTTCCCTTCCTGGCAAATCTTCACTCCTCGTTTGTGCTGTGAGCCACTGAAAGATGGGCTACTTTGGTTATTTATAAACTCATTAATCGAAATTATATAGTAAATCCAAATTGTTTGCCACATTTAAAGTCAATGCCCGTGTTGTGTCCTTATAAATTCTACTTCATTAGTCACTGTCACGATATTTTCTGTCTTCTCCTTATCACAAGCTCTTTGTGGTGTGCCATCCATTCTCAGGGTGGCCTTGAACTCAGGGTGACCTCCTACCTCCGCCTCCCAAGTGCTGGGATTAAAGGCCTGTGCCACCATGCCCTGCTGAGTTTTGAATTTTCAATAGTTGATCTAACTTCAGCTTTAGGACAGCCAAGCCTAGTAAAATGTCCATTCTTCTTCAACTTTGTAATAATTTTGGAGCTGGGCGTGGTGGCACACGCCTTTAATCCCAGCACTCACTCGGTTGGCAGAGGTAGGAGGATTGCCGTTAGTTTGAGGCCACCCTGAGACTACATAGTGAATTCCAGGTCAGCCTGGGCTAGAGTGAGACCCTACCTCCAAAAACAAAAACAAACAAAACCAACCAAACAAACAAAAATATGTATATATATGGAGAAATTCTCCTGCTTTAATCATCAGCTTAACTTTTATTTTTTTAAATTTATTTATTTTTGGTTTTTTGAGGTAGGGTCTTGCTCTAGCCCAGGCTGTAATGACGTCCTTTTAAATTTCTGATGTTACTGCTTTGTGACCTCTACTCCTTTTGTGTATCTATTCTGTTTCTACTTCTCTGTGACCTGATGTTCATCATCATGTCTCCCCCTGGCTTCTTCCCTTCTGTCTACACTCCAGCCTTTCCATTGTCCTTCTACAGAACGCATGTTGAAAGGCTGAGTGCCCCTTCTCTTGCCTGTTCTTACACGCCTCTTCTGTGGTTTTGGCATTGGCAGTGCTCACCTAGAGGAAACAAGCACAACCATTTGGATGTGGGATGCCTGTGTGCATGCTTTTAAACAGCAGTAGCTACATAAAATGTTCCCTTATACCCAATGCCAAATCACTCACTATAATTAATTCCTTCCATATTGTGTTTATCTCATCATGGTCTAGAATTCGCTTCACCATGGTGTAACATGTAGTTCAGTTAACTGTGCTGTTTGGTTAGGACTGGAACTCTGTTATTGCCTTGTAGTCATGACTACATGCTGTTCACCGTGGCTTTACAGGGATGTGCAAACCCACAATAGAAAACAATTATATGTTCTCCTTCCTTGCTTTGTCTACACTTAAGTCATGTCGAAATTAGTACAAGGAATAGTTGTGGATTTTTGTTTTGTTTTTTCAAGGTAAGGTCTCACTGTAGCCCAGACTGACCTGGAACTCATTCTGTAGTCCGAAACTACCTCAGACTTACAGCAATTCTCCTACCTCCGCCTCCCAAGTGCTGGGATTAAAGGTTGCACCACCAGGGCTGGGGAGATGGCTTAGTGATTAAGGTGCTTGCTTGTGAAGCCTAAGGACCCAGGTTCAATTCCCCAGACCCACTTAAGCCAGATGCACAGGTGGCACATGCATCTGGAGTTCATTTGCAGTGGCTAGAGGCTCTGACATGCCCATTCTTTCTCTCATATAGAAAAATAAAAATATTTTTTAAAAGGTTGCACCACCACACCTAGCTTATACTTTACTTGTTTTAAAAAGTTTTTTTTTTAATTTTTATTTATTTGAGAGAGAGAGACAGAGAAAGAGGCAGAGAGAGAGAAAGAGAGAGGGAGGGAGGGAGAGAGAATGGATGCGCCAGGGCCTCCAGCCACTGCAAACGAATTCCAGATGCATGTGTCACCTTGTGCATCTGGCTTACGTGGGTCCTGGGGAATCGCTCCTTGAACCAGGATCCTTAGGCTTTACAGGCAAGTGCTTAACCGCTAAGCCATCTGTCCAGCCCTGTTTTTTAAAAAACTTATTTATTATTTATTTGACAAAGAGAGTATGGGTGTACCAAGGCCTTTTGCCACTACAAACTCCAGATGCATGTGCTATTTTGTGTATCTGGCTTTATGTGGGTACTAAGGAATTGAACCTGCGCTGCTAGGCTTTGCAAGCAAGTACCTTTAACCACTGAGCCTTCTCTCTAGCCCACTTTTTATTTTTTTATTTTATTTTTTTGGTTTTTCAAGGTAGGGTCTCACTCTAGCCCAGGCTGACCTGGAATTCACTATGGAGTCTCAGGGTGGCCTCGAACTCACAGCAATCCTCCTACCTTTTGCCTCCCGAGTGCTGGGATTAAAGGCATGCACCACCACGCCTGGCTTATTTTTTTAATTTTAATTTCTTTTGTTTTTATTTTTTTTGAGGTAGGGTCTCACTATAGCTCAGGCTGCCCTGGAACTCACAGCAATACTCTTACCTCTGCCTCCTGACTGATGGAAATTAAACGTATGTGACACCACACCAGGCTTTTTGTTTTGTTTTGTTTTTTCGAGGTAGGATCTCACTCTAGTCCAGGCTGACCTGGAATCCACTATGTAGTCTCATGCTGGCCTCGAACTCACAGTGATCCTCCTACCTCTGCCTCCCAAGTGCTGGGATTAAAGGCGTGCGCCACCACACCCAGCCCCCACCCTTTTTTTTTGAAGTAGAGTCTTGCTGTAGCCCAGGCTGACCTGGAATTTACTATGTAATCTCGGGGTAGCCTTGAACTCACAGTAATCGTCCTACCTCTGCCTCCTAAGTTTTGTGACTACAGGCATGTGCCACCATGCCTGGCTTTAGATATGTCAGATAAATTAAAAAAAAATATTTTTATCTATTTATTTGAAAGAACGAGGGAGAGAGAAAGAGAGAGAGGCAGATAGAGAGAATGGGTGCACCAGGGTCTCCATCTACTGCAAATGAAGTTCAGATGTATGTGCCCCCTTGTGCATCTGGCTTACATGGGTACTGGAGAATCAAACCTGGGTCTTTAGGCTTTGCAGGCAAGCACCTTAACCATTAAGCCATCTCTCCAGCCCATGTAAGATAAATTTCGATAGACTGTTTTTTGTTTTACAAAGTATGGTATCACTCTAGTCCAGGCTGACTGGACTCACTATGTAGTCTCAGGCTGGGCTCGAACTCACAGTTAAACCCCTACCTCTGCCTCTTAAGTCTCAGGATTATAGGCATGCACCACTATGCCTGGCTAGACTGCTTTATTGGTTAGTAAAATGTAACAGTAACAGGATAGCATTATGATTTTCCTTTCTCCTCCTATCTAGACTATGAAGCAAAAAGTGTTTTATGTAAAATACATAAAAGACTTCCCATGCTACCACATATGAAAGCCAGAACTTCAAAATTCCTATTCTTAGAATCTGGGTTGATGAAGAGTAATGTGATGTTTCAGGAGTTGGTGTCATTTGAGGACGTGGCTGTGCACTTCACATGGGAGGAGTGGCAGGACCTGGATGGCACTCAGAAGAGCCTGTACCGGAACGTGATGCTGGAGACCTACAGCAGCCTGGTGTCCTTGGGTGAGGAGTCTCTACTCTCCTAGGTCCACATGTGAGCCTCCCTCAAGGGTGAATGCATCTCTGTCACCATGAGGGGTCCTTACGCGTTGTACTTAAGGTCCACATTCTGTAGCTACTCTGACCCCATTGCTTTTCCTCAGAGAACCCGACTTAGTAGGACACTGTCCTACGGTAGTCCTTTTTTTTTTTTGCTTCTTGAGGTAGGGTTTCACTCTAGTCCAGGCTGACCTGGAATGCACTATGTAGTCTCAGGGTGGCCTCAAACTCACAGCAATTCTCCTACCTCTACCTCCCAAGTGCTGGGATTAAACGCATGCGCCACCACGCCCAGCAATAGTATTCCTCTTTAACAGGACTATGCATCCCAAAACCTGAGTTGATCTACAAGCTGGAACAAGGAGCAGAGCCTTGGACCGTAGAAGAGCCCTTAAAACAGAGCCTGCCGGGTGAGTCAGTTTATACTGAGTGGAAGGGGAGCTAGCCTAGCAGACATTGGCTGCATAGCTGATTTCACCAGCTTGTTCCGTGGTCCCAGACCTGATGGCAGCAGGATTATATGCATCAAACCTGTATACTCTAAGAAAGGTTCTTGCATATATACTCTCACTGCTGCTTTGAGTATTTTCATACCTTTATTTTATTTTATTTTTTATTTTTTTTTCATACCTTTATTTTAAATTTAGTACTTACCTGCTGCTTCTAGGATATTTTTCTTTGCCACTTGCCATCTTAGAATTCTCTGGTGCCTCCTACTGTCCATTCTCATGGACTTTGTATTATATTTATTCCTAAGTTCATTTATGATAATAATGGAGGACATTTTAAGCACTGCAGTTTTATAATCTTACTTGTGAAAGCATTGGTCAAAGTTATGTCTCTGCGTCATAGAGTTTTCATCTCTTGAGAGAGAAACAGGAAAACAATAGCTGTTATGTGGTGGAATAAACATGCCTTTAATCCCAGCACTTGGCTATAGAATGAGGTTCAGGTTAGCCTGGGCTAGAGTGAGACCCTGTCTCAAAACAAACAAGAGCTGTGAGCAAAATTCAGCCAAACTGAGAGGCAGAAACAGGAGATGTGATAACTTAGGATGTTCATAGAACCTTGTCTTGGGCAGGAGTTGTCATGTGCATTTCCTATACTGTGGATCATACTGTGGGCTTTGAGCATTAAGCTACAGTGGTATTTTTTTTTTTTTCAAGGTAGGGTCTCCCTCTAGCCCAAGCTGACCTGGAATTCACTATGTAGTCTCAGGATGGCCTCGAACTCATGATCCTCCTATCTCTGCCTCCCAAGTGCTGGGATTAAAGGCATACGCCACCACATCTGGCTGGTATTGGTTTTAATGCCAGTGTCTCTGGTAGCCCAGGCTGGCCTTGAACTGGAGATCATTCTGGCTCTGTGAAATTATGTTGTTGCCTTTGTATTAGTATTAGATTAGTTTAGTTTTAGTTTCAGTTACTGTTTAGAGTAATTAAGTATAAGTGATAAATATAAAATCTACATTTAAGAGTCTGGGGAGATCACTCAGCAATTAAAAATGCTTGCTTTCAAAGCCTGCTGGTCAGAGTTCAGCCCAGGTTCAAATCCGCAGTATCCACATGAAACCATATGTGCAAAATGGCACGTGCATCTGGAATACGTTTGCAGCAGCAAGAGGCCCTGGTGTGTTTTATCTCTCTTTTTCTCTCTTCACAGATAAATTAAAAAATACTTATTTTATTTTATTTTTGAGAGAAAGAATGGGCACGCCAGGACCTTTCAGCCACTGTGAACAAACTCCAGACATGTGCACCCCTTTGTGCGCATGTGTGACATTGCATGCTTGCGTCACTTTTTATTTTATTTTTATATATTTATTTGAGAGCGAGAGATACAGAAATGGGCAGGTAGAGAGAGAGAGGGGTGCACCCAGGGCCTCCAGCCATTGCAAACAAATTCCAGATGCGTGCGGCCCCTTGTGCTTGTCTTATGTGGGTCCTGGGGAGTTGAACCTGGGTCCTTTGGCTTTGCAGGCAAGTGCCTTAACTGATAAGCCATCTCTCCAGCCCACTTGCATCACTTTTGTGTTTGGCTACATGGGTCTTGGAGATCTGAACAAGTGTTCTTAGGTTTTGCAGGCAAGTGCCTTAATTGCTGAGCCATCTCTGCAGCCCAATAAAAAAATTTTTTTAAGTGGCTGGAAAGATGGCTCAGCGGTTAAGGTGCTTGCCTGCAGAGCCTAAAGACCCTGGTTCGATTCCTCAATACCTGTGTAAAACCAGATGCACAAAGTGGTGCATGCATCTGGAGTTCGTTTGCAGTGGCTTGGAAGCCCTGGGGTGCCCATCCCCGCACCATGTCTCCTTCTCTCTCTGCTTGCAAATAAATAAATAAAATATTTAAAATTTTTTTTTCAAGGTAGGGTCTTGATCTAGTCCAGGCTGACCTGGAACTCACTGTGTAGTCTCAAGCTGGCCTTAAACACACTGTAATCATCCTACCTCTGACTCCCAAGTGCTGGGAGTAAAGGTGTGTGCCACCACACCCGGCTTAAAAAACCCTAACCCTAACCCTAACCACTGGGGAGTCAGGGATAGGAGGATTGCTGTGAATTGTAGACCAGCCTGAGACTACATAGTGAATTCCAGCCTGGGCTAGAGAGAACCTACCTGGAAAAACAAAACAAAACAAAACAGAGAGAGAGAGAGAGAGAGAGAGAGAGAGAGAGAGAGAGAGAGAAAGAAAGAAGAAAGAAAGAAAGAAAGAAAGAAAGAAAGAAAGAGAAAGAAAGAAAGAAAAAGAGAGAGGAAAGAAAAGAAAGAATCTTATTTATCTTACCCTGGTCTGAATATGAATAGCTGTGAAGAAAGCAAATGACATCAATTTCTTAGAGACATGCAGGGAAAGAGGAAACCTTACCAATTCTGGTGGGAGTGTAAACCAGTATAAGTATTACGAAAATTAGTAAAAAGGCTCACTTCTTAAAGGCACTTGTAAAGCCTGACACCCTAGGTTTGATTCTCCAGTTCCTGCATAAAGCCAGACACATGAAGTAGGACCTGTATCTGGAGTTTGTTTGCACTGGCTGGAAACTCTGGAAGCCCATTCTCTCTTTGTCTCTCTCTGCCTCTATTTTTCAAATAAACAAAAATATTAAAAAACAAAAACCAGCCAGGCGTGGTGGTGCACGTCTTTAATCCCAGCACTCAGGAGGCAGAGGTAGGAATATCACTGTGAGTTCAAGGCCAGTCTGAGACTACATAGTGAATTCCAGGACAGCCTGGGCTAGAGCTGAAAAACAACAACAAACAAACAAACAAAAAAAACCCAAAATCAAAACCAAAACCAACAACAACCAAAAAACCCTTGGGCTGGACAGATGCCTTAGTGGTTAAGGCGTTTGCATGCTGTGGTATTGAATAGATGGCCCCCAATATATTTAAGTGTTATATTAGTTCATGGTTTCTATCGACAGTCCCCTGGCTGGAGGCAGTGTCACTGGACAGACCTTAGGGTCCAGTCCTAAGGTGTGGTGATGGGTTTACAGTTTCAACCTAAAGATATACAAAGTGCCTAGTTCTACCAGGAGTTCCTGAAGTGTGCTGGGCTGTGTGGCTTTTGGCTTTTTCTCTCTCTGCCTGGTCCTTTAAGAGGGCCCAACTCTTACCATTATCAAACTTCCCCTAGATCTGTAAGCTTCAATAAATATCCCTTCCTCCATAATTGTCCCTGTTCTGGAAGTTCATCTCAGCAAACCTAAAGCCGTCTGCTACACCCGTGAAGCCTGAGGACTCAGGCTTGACCCACAGAACCCACGTAAGCCAAATGCACATGGTGGCACATGCGTCTGGAGTTGGTTTACAGTGGCTAGAGGCCCTAGTGTGCCCAGTTTTCTCTCTATCTGTCCCCACTTCATAAAAAATAAAAAATATCTTAAAAAATCCTGAAACAGCCAGGCATGGTAGTGTATGCCTTTAATCTCGGCACTTGGGAGGCAGAGGTAGGAGGATTGCCGTGAGTTCAAAAGTTCAAGGTCTCCCCGAGACTACATAGTGAATTCCTGGACTAGAGTGAGACCCTACCTTGAAAAACCAAAAAAAAAGAAAGAAAATAAACAAATATACATATACATACATACATACACATATACACACACACACACACATATATGTATGTATGTATGTGACCCAAGTGTACCATTCCTGGATATATACCTGGAAGATTATGAGTGAGTATACCACAGGGGTACTTGGAGAGCCATGTTTGTTGCTGCTCTATTCACAGTACCTAAGAAGTAAACAATCAACAGATGACTGGAATTTTATGCAGTTGTAAAGAAAAATAAAAATTTTGAATTTGAGAAAAATGGATGGAATTGAAAATCACTGTTAAGTGAAATAAGCCTTATTCAGAAAGATAAATTCCATGCTTTCTCTTACATGCAGGATGGAGATTGCAATTATACATTTAAATGACAGCTGGAACACTTGTTACTGCTTAGCCAGCTGTCAGTTGCAGTTTACCCAATAAACCCGTTTCCTTTTTATTTCGTTCCTATTTATTATTATTATTATTATTTTGTTTGTTTGTTTTGGAGGTAGATTTTCACTCTGTAGTCCCAGACTGGCCCCAAAGTTACAGGCATCCTCCTACATCTGCTCCCCAGGGACTGAATTTAAGACACACCACTGTGCCCAGCTGCTCTTTTTATTTATTTATTTATTTATTTATTTATTTATTTAAGAGAGAGAATGGGCATGGATGGGCCACCTTGTGCATCTGGCTTTCGTGGGCCCTGGGGAATCAAACCTGGGTTCTTTGGTTTTGCAGGCAAGTGCCTTCTTAACTACTAAGCCATCTCTCCAGCCCTGCTTCCTTTTTTTTTTTTTTTTCTTAAATATTTTTATTTGAGAGAGGAAGAGAATGGGTGCACCAGGCCTTCTTACCACCGCAAGCAAACTGCAGAGTCACAGGTCATGTTGCGCTCTGGCTTTAAGTAGGTACTGGAGAAGTGAAGCCAAACAAACAGGCTTTGTAAACAAGTCCCGTCCCCCAGCCCCAAGCCTGTTTACCTCTTTAAAAAGCATTATGTGTATAGGAATGTACTCATTTACGCATGCCTTTTCTTCCCGAGGTAGGGTCTCGCTCTAGCCCTGGATGACCTGGAATTCACTATGTAGTCTCAAGGTGGCCTTGAGCTCAGGGTAATCCTCCCCCCTCTGCCTCCCAAATGCTGGGATTAAAGGCGTGCGCCACCATGCCCAGCTGAATGTGCTCATTCATAAATGCATAGATAGATCATGAACATAGGGGTGAAAAGGGAGGGAAATGGGAGGCTCAGGGGTTGCACATGAGGCAGAGGAAGGAAGTGAGGGGAAGAAGCTGCAGCTGGAAGGGCGCAGGTGGCACTGTGTAGGGAACAGTTGACAACAAAGAGCAATGTTGTATGTCTGTGGAAATGTCCTAATAGACCCAGTACTTTGTCTGCTAATTAATGTGTTAATTTTATAAAGTTCTCATCGATATGATTGCTTTTTTTCTGTCTAGATATCCGGAGAGTGAATGGCATTATTACAGCCTGTGAGAAAAGTCAAGACAGATATTTTTGGCAAGTTGTACTCACCAACACCAACACACCCACTGAAGAGAGTGATGAAATAGGAAACACTTTCTATCTCAGCTCAAACTATGTATCAGATTTGAGTATAAATAATGGGAACTGTTTAGGAGAGAAGCGGGAGGAGTGCAATGTAGGTCTGGACACATGTCTGCCCTCTGAGCCTGGTGGGGTATATGCTGACGGGACACCGGATGGTTGTAATATAATGGGGTTAGGCCTCAAGTGCCCTAAGCTTGTTGACCAGCATTACAGGATTCACACTGGGCAGCTAGATCATTTATACAGAGGCCAGAGTAACACAGAATTATTCAAAAGCTATATTCCCCACAAGAGTGTTGGTGTGGGAGAAAGCTGTGAGGATAGTGATCACGGCCAAGCTTGTGATGTGACGGCGCTCAATGCCATGTTAGTGAGGAAAGGTTTATATCATGTGCCTGGCCTCACTAAACACCAAGAAACATACACAGGAGGGAAGTACTGTGAATGTCTTGAATGTGAGATAACCTTCACCAGCAAATTAGATCTTAGAGTACACGACAGCACAGGAGCAGGGGTCCGCCCCCACGCATGTGTGCAATGCGAGGCAGAACAAGCTGCCCACCCGAGCAGTGGCACTGGGGAGACCCCCCGTGAGTGGACTGATGGTGGAGAGTCCTTTCCCTGGAAGACACATCTCCTCAACCATCAGGCTCCTCACACGTGTGCCAAACTCTATGAAAATAGAGTATGTAGGCAAAAGTTGTATTGTAACTCATCTCTTACAATACCCGAGATAACTCATATTGTAGAGAAACCTTATGAAAATATTGAGTGTGGAAAAGCACTTTGTAAGGAGTCCCAGCTCAAGTCATATCAGAGAATTCACACAGGGAAAAAAGCCCATGAATGTAATGAGTGTGGCAAGACCTTTCTCAATATTTCATACCTTAGAAAGCACTGGCTTATCCACACAGGTGAAAAACCCTATGAATGTATTGATTGTGGGAAAACATTTCTCTGGAGTTCCAAACTCAAAATTCATCAACGTACACACATAAATGAGAAACCCTATGAATGTAATGAATGTGGAAAAACCTTTAGAGAAAAGTCATTCCTCATTCAACACCAGAAAAATCACACTGAGGAGAAACCCTATATATGTAATCATTGTGGAAAATCATTTCACCACATGGCAAGCCTCACTTACCATAAGGTGATTCACACTGGGGAGAAACCCTATGGTTGTAATCAGTGTGGAAAATCTTTTAGCCTGAAGTCAAGGCTTGCTTACCACGAGGTAATTCACACTGGGAAGAAACCTTACGGATGTAATCAATGTGGAAAAACCTTTTTCTACAAATCTTACCTCACTGCCCATGAGATGATCCACACTGGGCAGAGAGCCTATGAATGCACCCAATGTGGGAAAGTCTTTAGTCATAAGACAAACCTCACTAAACATGAGCTAATACATACTGGGGAGAAACCCCACGAATGTACTCAGTGTGGGAAATTCTTCAGGCAGAAGTCACACCTCACTTACCATATGGTAATTCACACTGGGGAGAGACCCTATGGGTGTAATCACTGTGGAAAAACCTTTAGAAGGAAGTCAACCCTCAGGAACCATGAGATAACCCACACTGGGGAGAAACTCCCCAAAATGGAACCAATGTCAGAACAATGTTTTCCCATAAGTCAGTGTTATTAAAGATGGGAATAACCCAGCTAGAGAGAAACCCTGTGAATGTAGGAAAACCTTTTTTGGCTTTTAATAGTCAAAAGTCATTAAACATGCAATATTCTACACTGGGGAGAAACCCTCAATATAATCCATGCGGTCAACTCGTCTCCCAGAAGTCAAGCCTCATTAGACGAGATATCTGCTCCAGAATGAGGAAGAAACCCATTTAATGTAATCAGTGTAGAAAGTCTAAGCCAGAAATCTCACCATTAACAAGATAATCCACACTCAATAGAAGCCCTATGGATCTAACCAAAACCTTGAGAGAACTTTTCCCAGAATTTAAAACATAGAAAATATCAGACAAGGATACAGAAGAGAAGGTCTACAAGTTTGGTAAAACAGTCTCCAAAATTTAACTTCAGCAAGCAGAAGTTGGAGTGTTAAAATGTATAGCAGAAACCAGGTATGTGTCTTTTATTTTCTTCTGGGACACAACCTGCCTTTTCTCAGCCTCCATTTATGGTGGCTGTCAGCAGTTAACTGATCAACTATATGGGGAGTATTGGGCACAAGTGGTGAATGTTAATTTTGAGCCTGACCATATAACAATGGCCAGACAATTTTCCGGGACTTCTCATGTCCTGTGGAACGAAAGTGGGATTCTTGGTTTGGCATGTGAACTGTTGGTGGGGAGGTTCACTGTGGTGTGGGACAAGGACTAGAACAGAGCTCTTTCCACCACTGTTTCCCTTGCCTCCAGTTGTTCACTGTTGAGAAATAAATACCTACTCTCTTGAGCTAGTCTGTGTGTGCTGTTTGCCACCACCAGTGGTTGATTTTATGAATGGGAAATCATTCTGAAAGAAGTGACTAGCCTACCTTAACAGTAAGGTTTTTTTTGTTTTTGTTTTTTTCCAAGGTACAGTCTTGCTGTAGCCCAGGCTGACCTGGCACTCATTCTGTAGTCCCAGGTTTGCTTTGAACTGTTACTGTTCTAGCTCTACCTCCCAAGTGCTGGGATTAAACGTGTGCACCGCTATGCTCAGTAAGCTTTTATACAGGAGAGATTTGTCATCACCTTTTATAGAAGTTATCTTCTCACTTCTTCTGGGACAGAACTCCCAACCAGAAGCAGTTTATGGAAGGAAAGTGTTTCTTTCTGACTTATGGAAGTTTTGTGGGGAAGTTCCATCATGGTGGGGAAAGCATGGCAAGAGCAGATAGTTGGGCATCACGTCTCCATAGCAACAGGGAGGAAGTAGAAGGAGTGATGGAGGATGGCAAAGGGGGCTGGACTGTTCCAGTCTATTCTAGTTACCTTTGTTGCTGGGACAAAGCCCCTGACCAGAAGCAAATGATGAGAGGAAAGGGCTTGTTTTGGCTTAGGCTCGCAAGAAGCAGCTTGGAGATGGTGAGAAGGTGATAGAGCAGAGGCCAGACACCACCTTTGCTGCCGCAGCAGATATAAACAGCAAGACAGTAAGCTGAATTAGCACTGGTAAGCCAGGGGCTACAGAACTCTAAGGTCCTGCCCCCAATGACACATCTTCTCCAAACCTCTACCGCTTCAATTGCCACCAACTGGGAACCAGGCATTCAAAACATGAGTTCATGGGGGACACTTGATTCAAACCATCAATTCCACCTATGGCTAGCATAGACTATCTCAAGATATAAAAGTGCATTCAGTCCAACTTTAAAAATCCCTAGAGTGGGCTGGAGAGATGGCTCAGTGGTTAAGGAGCTTGCTTGCAAAGCCTAATGACCTGGTGCAATTCCTTAGTACCCATGTAAAGCCAGACACACAAAGTGGCAGATACATCTGGAGTTCATTTTCAGCAGCTGGAGACCCTGGTGCATCCATTCGGTCTGTCTCCTATCTATCTGCTTGTAACTAAATAACTTTTTTTAATCACCATAGTTTTTGTTAATCAAACACTTTCAAAAGTCCAATGTCTCAGGGCTGAGAGATGGCTTAGTGATAAGGCATTTGCCTGCAAAGCCAAAGGATTCTGGTTCAATTCTCCAGGACCCACATAAGCCAGATGCACAAGGGGGTGCATGCATCTGGAGTTTGTTTGCAGTGGCTGGAGGCCCGGGTGCGCCTGTTCTCTCTCCTACCACCCCTTTCTTTCAAATAAAATATTTTTTAAAAGTCCAGTGTCTCAGCCGGGTGTGGTGGCGCACACCTTTAATCCCAGCACTTGGAAGGCAGAGGTAGGAGGATCGCCGTGAGTTCGAGGCCACCCTGAGACTCCATAGTGAATTCCAGGTCAGCCTGGGCTAGAGTGAGACCCTACCTTGAAAAACCAAAAAAAAAAAAAAAAAAAAAAACAGTGTCTCAACTGAGAATAGGTACAGACCTTCAGTTGCAAGCATGTAAAATTAAAGCATAAGTTAAATACACGTAGTGGTACAGAATAAGCATTCACATTGCAAAAGACGGCGTTGGGTATAGCAAGGAAAGACTGAACCAGTGCAAGACCTAAAACCGAGCTAACAACCAAATCCTGTAATTTTCCAGTTCTGGCATCCAAGACCACCAGCCATGTCTGGGCTTCCAGTTCCACCCCTCCATCTGGGCTTTTTGCAGCCCCTCTATATTCCTGCCATCTCCAGTATCCCAGGGTCTTCACTGCAACCCACAGTTCCATGCTATAATCTTATGGGGTCTACATACATGGATTGAAGAAACCCACCTCACATTGCCCAGAGGCCATTTAAGAGGGGGAAAAAAGTTGCGAATCTAATTACTGTCTTTTCCCTGCATTTGCTGTACTTCCATAGTACCAGGTGGGCTACCTATTTGTTAATCCAGGGGGCCTTTCGGGACGAGGGAAAGTTCTTCCATATTCTTCTACCTATTTGTTAATCCAGGGGGACTTTCAGGACCAGGGAAAGTTCTTCCATATTCTTTGAGCTGGCCCATTCTCAATGGTGGTAATCTCTCAAACAGCTGGAGCTGAAGTGGGCTGCAGTCTCTTGACTCAAAGCTTTTATTTATTCCTGTGCCATACTGCACACCAGTTCATTACTTCTAAACCGAACCTGCTCAGAGTCTTGGGACATTACAGAACAAGCTGACCTGTCGCACAAACTTCTTCCAGCCTGGAGAAAGCTGTCTCCTCGTTAGCCAGTCCTCACAGGTCGCAGGTTTTTGTGGATTTAGAGCTTTAAGCTGTCATCAGAATGCTCTCTCAAGCTTTGCTTACAGCCAGCCCTGCAAGACATTTCAAATCCTTTCACATTCTTTCCCAAAGTTCCAAAAGATCAAAAACCACACAGGTTTCTAGCCGCTACGATGACCCCATTCCCCTGGTACCACTTTTCTGCTGAACTTAACTTCACGTTGCTGGAAGAAAACAGCGGACCAAAAGCAGCTATGAGAGGAAAGGTTTGACTTACATTCCCAAGAAGAATCTTCAGGATGGCAAGGAAGAGTGTGTTGCCTCGCCACACACAGGTGTGAAATAGCAGGAGAGAGGTGACCACGACTGGTCAGCCTGGGGCTAATAAAGCTCATGTCCACCCCCAGTGACCCACCTCCTCCAGCAATCCTCATCATCTCAAATTGCCACCAGCTTGGGACCATGCACTCAAAACACATGAGTTTATGGGATAGTCATTCAAAGCACAAACCCCAAGCCCAACCCTAGTGATTCCTCCCACAAAGGCCCACTCCCAAAGACCCCATAAACTTCTTTTTTTTTTTTTTTTTTTTTTTAAATAGTGATTTGAGAGAGAAAGGCAGAGAGTATGAGTGTGCCAGGGCCTCCTGCCACTGTATATGAATTATAGATGCATGTACCACTTTGTGCATGTGGCTCTATGTGGGTACAGGAGAATCAAACCTAGGCCATTAGGCTTTGCAACCAAGTACCTTTAACTGCTGAGCCATCTCTCCAGGCCCCTATAAACTTTTAAAACAGCATCATATGCTGGGGATTAACTGTGAGGCTTAATCACAAACACATTAGGTTAAGGGGGACATTTTATGTTCCAACCACACCATGTATCTCTAAATGCTTTTATCATGAAGAAATATCCCACAGAACACTGAGAAGATTTTTTTTTTCGAAGTAGGGTTTCACTCTAGCTCAGGCTGACCTGGAATTCACTATGTAGTCTCAGGGTGTCCTTGAACTCATAGCGATCCTGCTACTTCTGCCTCCCGATAGCTGGGATTAAAGGTGTGCACCACAACGTTCAGCTATAATTTGTATTTTTAAAGTGTCAAAATTTCATCTTGTTACATATTACAGAAATTGTAACAAACTGAAAGTATTTCATACTGACCTGGATTTGTACTAGAAATGTTGAATGTAGTATCTAGAATAGAAAAAAAAAAAAAAAAAAGCCAGGCTTCATGGCACACTCCTTTAAGCCCAGCACTCAGGAGGCAGAGGTAGGAGGATCGCCATGAGTACGATGCCACCCTGCCGGGCTCTGCCGGCGGGGACAGGTAGTGCCGAGGGAAGGACCAGGCCCGCTGGTTCCTCCCGAGGGGTTGAGGAGGAGATGAGCATCCGACGACTCAGACCTCTCCTGGCCACCGGAGAAAAACCACACTGAGTCGGGAGTCTTGTCGAAGCAGGAACTCGATTTATTGCTATGAGCAGTTGCCTATATAATGTTGGGGACAAGGGCGGGGATTTTAGGATGGTGGGGAAAGGTAAGGGCCAATAGTAAACTGTGACTATTGAAATGATAATTCTAAATCCCATGCGGAAGTAGCAGGCAAGAAGCCATTAGGCGTCTTGCTGAGTCACGTCTGGCCAGAGGCAGATCACCAAACTTTAGCTAGGCTCAGGAAGTTCCACTAGGCCTCACACCTGGGCCTTTCAGAGCCCAACACCACCCGGAGAAAAAAAAAAAAAAAAAAAAAAAAAAAGAAAGAAAATATTTGTGTATGTATCAGTAATAACTGTGGTGATAACCTACCGGGATACATTTGACTATGCCCAGATTTTTTAAATCACAACTGGAGGCTGGGGATTGTTACTGGCTTACTAAGACTAGCGATGCATGCTGAAATAAAGCCTGCCGAACACATGTTATCCCTGTTTGTATATCAGGATATTATATGTCAGACTCTTCTTATGGCTCTAAATAACTGAGTGGAGATAACATATTCAACAAGGTATTAATTATTGCTGTGATTTAGTGACTCCGTTTACTTTGGCATTTACGAGGCTCTGTCTGAAATTTTGTGATCATCACCTTTGCCTGCTTCTTCAATAAAACACCTCAGTAGCCGGGCGTGGTGGCGCATGCCTTTAATCCCAGCACTCGGGAGGCAGAGGTAGGAGGATCGCCATGAGTTCAAGGCCACCCTGAGATGACAGAGTTAATTCCAGGTCAGCATGGACCAGAGTAAGACCCTACCTCAAAAAACAAAAAACAAACAAACAAAAAAAAAACAAAAAAAAAACACCTCAGGATACTTAAGTAGCTGGGAACATTTGTGGGAGGGAGATTCCCCCCCACCCCCCCGAGGTAGGGTCTCACTCTAGCCCAGGCTGACTGAAATTCACCATGTATTCTCTGGGTGGCCTCGAACTGATGGCGATCCTCCTACCTCTGCCTTCCGAGTGCTGGGATTAAAGGCGTGCACCACCATGCCCGGCTTGTCCTCACCTTTTATAACATCTGTGCCCCCGGCCTATGGGGTGATGCTGCCCATTGCAGGGTGAGCCTTCGGGTCTTAATCCTCACCAGAACCACACAGACGCATTGTGTTACCGTTGTGTTAGGTGCATTACATTCCAATCAAGTTGACAAGAAGGTGTAACAATCACGATTTTAATTGCAAATTTAGATTGTGAATGTTCAACATTTAGTGGCCTCATCATCCTCATGGCTTGGGTAATTGAGTTGTCACACGTGGTATTGAAATGGGGAGGGGACAGCTCTGCTCTCACCACCAAAACTGAGAGGGAGGGAGCAGCTCGCCTCTTTTTTGTTGTTGTTTTTTCTTTTTGAGGTAGGAATTCACTATGTAGTCTCAGGCTGGCCTCGAACTCACAGTGATCCTCCTACCTCTGCTTCCTGAGTGCTGAATTAAAAGGTGTATGCCATCATAGCTGGCCACAGCTCCCCTCTTCTGAACTGGATTCTTAGAGAAAAACAGGAATTGTTTCTAAATTAGGCTGAGATAATCACAGAGCCAGTAGGAGAGTGTGCGTGGAAGTAATGGGCTTTATTAAACAGGCTCAGAGATACAGTCAGGCAGAAACATCAGACAAGCAATAAAGCAGCCATTAACATGTACGGGAGCTCCTGAAAGTGGGAAAGTCAAGTGAGGGCTGGATGTGGGGATTTAAGTATGGTGGGTCTGTCCCTGGCTATAACTGCCGGTGTTGTAAACTGTTTGTGTGTTGAAAATTTAACAGTATTTGGGCATAGTGGCACACACCTTTAAACCTAGCACATGCCAGGCAGAGGTAGGAGGACTGCCATGAGTTCAAGGCCACCCTGAGACTACACAGTGACTTCCAGGTCAACCTGAACTAGTGCAAGTCCATACCTCAAAACACCACCACCAACAACAACAAAAGTTTAATAGTAACCAGGACATCTTCTGTTTTGAGGCGGGAACAGGGCAGGCTGATTGCAGAAGCAGCGATTAACTTGCCTTGGCTGCTCACAATTTTTTTTTTTTTTTCCCGAGGTAGGGTTTCACTCTAGTCCAGGGTGACCTGTAATTCACTATGTAGTCTCAGGATGGCCTCAAACTCACGGCGATCCTCCTACCTCTGCCTCCCGAGTGCTGGGATGCCAGGACTAAAGGCGTGCGCTGCCTCACCCAGCTTCTATCACAGTGTTTTTGAATGAACTCCCAGAGCGCCAACCTGTCCCCATCATCTCTGTCATTTCCCTCTCTCCAAGCCAGCCACAGTTTCTGAGTTTAACTATATAATCTCAGAGGCAGGGGTTTGTCCCTCAGTGTGGCCTGCTTTATCAACAGCCTGTTGCCAGAACTTATTGTAGATCAGCAATTCCCTTTTGTAACACCAAGTGCAGTGAATGAAAGACTCTTAGGGCAAGTTTATGTACAATTTTATTTTTATGTATCTATTTGAGAAACAGAATACGAGATAGAGACAGGTGAGTGTGGGGTTCCAGGGCCTCCTGATACTGCAAATTAACTCCAGACACGTGCATCTGGCTTCATGGGCACTGAGGAATCAAACCTTGGTCTTCAGCCTTTGCACACAAGCACCTTTAACTGCTGAGCCATCTATCAAGCCCCAAAATTTTATTTATTTTTGTTGTGTTTTGGGAACAAGGTCTCACTCAGCTCAAGGTCACCTGGAATTTACTGTGCAGCCTGGGCTGGCCTTAAGCTCATGTCAGTTTTCCTACCTTAGCTACCTGAGTGCATGAATCACTATGTCTGACTTCAAATATTTATGAAGGATTTAAATGTATTTTGATAATACATAATCCCCCTTTCATCCTCCTTCCACTTCTGCAAAACACCTTCCCCAACTAATCCTCGTCTTTTTTTTTTTTTAATGAATAAGTATTTTTTTGTTCTTTTTTTCAAGGTAGGGTCTACTCTAGTCTTGGCTGGCCTACAACCCACTCTGTAGCCTAGGCTGGCCATAAACTCCAGGTGATCCTACCTCAGGTTCCTGAGAGCTGGGGTTAAAGGCATGCACCGCCACTACTCAGCTTTATTTTCTCTCACTTCCTTCCACCCCTCCCTCCCTCCTTCCTTTTGCTCTCCTTCCTGCAATCCATCTTCCTACTAGGCTTAATTAGAGTTTCCTGCTGGGTGTTGTTTGGAGGTTATTCACTTGAGCATGGGTAACTTACCACTGGTGGAAATGACTCCTCATGGACTTCTAGACTTCTATGTTCATAGTAACGTCACGATTCTTTGTGTGGCGTGAGCCTCAAATCCAGTGAGAAAGTGGTTGCTTACTCCCTAACAATCATGCCATGAGTTTGTATTGTAGCACATCTATGCTAATGGAAATATTTTTACATTAGAAATTACTGAGAGTTCAAAGGGGAAAGGGGGGGAGGGTAATACCATGGGATATTTTTTATAATCATGGAAAATATTAATAAAAATTGAGAAAATAAAAAAAAAGAAAGAAATTACTGAGAGAGTGGTTGGAAAGATGGCTTAGCAGATAAGGTGCTTGCCTGCGAACCTAAGGACCTAGGTTCAATAGCCACATAAGCCACATACATAAGGTGGTATATGTATCTGGAGTTCATTTTCAATGGCTAGAGGCCTTGTACCTCTATCTGCCTCTATCTCTCTCTCTCTTTGTCAAGGTGTGGTGGGGCACGCCTTTAACCCCAGTACTTAGCAGGCTAAGGTAGGAGGATCACCAGAGTTCAAGGCCACCCTGAGAGTACAGAGTGAGTTAAAGGTCAGCCTGAGCTGGAATAAGTCTCTACCTCAAAAAAAATCCAATAACCATTTTATAATAGTATAGACCCATGCATGTTCTTTACTATGTTAAGAGGAGTCTTTCAACTAGCAAGAGTGGGGGTGCTCCTTATCTCTTTTTGTATCTCATGAGTAGAGCTAGGAATGCTGCCCTTTCTACCACAAGTAGATCTCTGTATTTTTCATCTGCATCACCTGCTGTTTCATGTAGTTCTGAAGTGTTATTCTGTGCGTCATTAGCCACATATCTACATACCAGAATGTTGTAGAGCAAATTCCTCCAGTTGAAATATTCCAGAGAGGGAGGAGAGAAGCTCAAGATGTCAAGTCTGGGAGAGCTGAAATTTAAAAAACAGCCCCGAGCCGGGCGTGGTGGCGTACGCCTTTAATCCCAGCACTCAGGAGGCAGAGGTAGGAGGATCGCCGTGAGTTCGAGGCCACCCTGAGACTCCATAGTGAATTCCAAGTCAGCCTGGGCTAGAGTGAGACCCTACCTCGAAAAACCAAAAAAATAAAAATAAAAATAAAAATAAAATAAATAAATAAATAAAAATAAAAAACAGCCCCGGGAGTGCTAAGTAAGTGTTGAGTGGAGGGCAGACTCAGGCCAGAAAACAACTATTGGCAGCTTTATCAAAAGCAGCTGGAATCATGCATGAGACTCCTGGGGTTGGGCCTGTTGATATTACCGCACTGAAGGGAGTGGGTAAGGTCGTTAGACCAATACCTAAGATCACAGGTACTGCCTGTGCCAGCTGTATGGAATGATGCATGAGCTCTCCAAGCCTCAAGGGGAGATAAGGGAATACAGAAGGTGAAAGATCAACAGACTGGGAGCTGCGTGTGAACAGCTATAAAAAGGCTGTCATCCGCCGGGCGTGGTGGTGCACACCTTTAATCCCAGCACTCGGGAAGCAGAGGTAGGAGGATCGCCATGGGTTCGAGGCCACCCTGACACTACATAGTGAATTCCAGGTCAGCCTGGGCCACAGTAAGACCCTACCTCAATAATAAAATAAAATAAAATAAAATAAAAGGCTGTCATCCATGCTGGGATGACACTTCACGTCACAGCTGCTTTGGGGTTTCCACACGTCTGTAAATGACCTCAGTAAACTCACTGGTTCACAAAAATTGGCTTCGATATTGTTGTGCTTCGGTCAGTAATCTGTGCCCTACCTGGGGTAAATAGACGTGTTCATATCACCCCAGGGGGAAAGTTTCACACAACACAGAATTGAAGACAAGCCTTGGACTATATTTCAAGTCTTTTCAATGGCGACCTTTGGTAAATTTTGATAGAGAATAGAGCCCACTGGCAGCTTTCAGTTTGATAAGTATCAAACATCACTTTACTTTTCCACTTTCATCCCAATTTCAGGCAGACCTCAGCCCTGTAAATCTGTGCAAAATTGCTGACTCCCTAGGTAACAGAATGTTTCTGATACTCGAAGACTTCCAGTTGAGATGGAGGTGTAGGAACCATGCCAAAGCAGCCTAGGGGAGAAAAAGCCAAAAAAAAAAAACAAACAAAAAACAAAAACAAAAACCCAGCAAAATACTCTTCCACTAAAAAGTGAGGTGTATAAAAAATTACCAACTGCAGCAGAAAAATAGGAGAGATCCAGAGCATCTACAGCCCACAAAGACAGGCAGAAGTGGCTCCAGCAGCAGCGACACCAGGTCCGCAGGGCCACAGCCACAAGGCTTGGCTTGAGCCGCAGGAAAAGTCAGGTGAGGGGATTCTCCACTCACACCGGAGCTCCTCACAAACTCAGGAAACATGAGGGAGGACCAAGCAACCGAGGAGCAGTTTGTGAGGTAGAGGATCATTTGGACCAGCAGGAGAACTAAAGCCACCATCCACAGCCTCCCCTCCCCCACTGCCGGCTCAAGCGCCAGCAAGCACCAGAGACCTGGGAAAGGAGCTCATAGCACCCAGCATCTGCAACCACAGCATCGATCCAGCCAGCCTACCTGAACCCACAGTGCAGCAAAGAGGGACCCAAGCAGGAGCGCAGCATAATTGAGACCAAAATCATCCCAAAAGGTAACTGGGATTGCACCAGGCCAGTACCCGCCAAATAAGTCTGATATATAGGCCTGAACTGGAAGTGCTAACTGCAACTTCCACGTCAGGATAAATTATATGTTAAATCTGATGGATGGTCGGATTTGCCATTCTTAAACAAGCTATATTTTGGGCTTGTCATTTGTTGCTTCCTGATTTATAGTGGCTTTGTTTCCTCTTCTGTTGTTCATTAGGGAAGGGTCCCACTTGGTCACAAGCTGACTTGGAACCCTCAACAGACCAGAAATCTTAACCTCCTAGATAACAGGATAAAGGGTAACACACATCCTAAGGGACCGTGACTTTGTTAGAGGACCTGATTGTCATAATACCTACTCTTGCATAAATACTCTGTGCTGTTTTTCATTGAATGTGTACATTGTTTAGTTAAATTTTAGAATCTGCCTGTATTTTGTTCCACTCAGCCTACTTGAATAATCTCATAGCAGGCAAACCCAACACCTACAGAGTCACTTTTGTAGATACTCTGAGTCTTAAGAGCCACACCTAGCACCTTAAGCTTCTATCCTGAAGATATATAACATCAGATTTATTGATACATCTAATAATACTGCAGCTAATTAGAAAATCCAAGCATTAAATTAATCCAAGATGTAAAAATATGTACATCATAACAAGAAACACCAAAAATCAAGACAATATAAATCCACCAAAAAGTATTAATGCATCAGAAATGACCTCCAGTGAGAATGAGTTAGAGGAAATACCTGAGAAAGATTTCAAAAGAACGATTATAAATATGTTCAAAGAAGTCAAAGAGGAAATCAAAGGAATCAAAGACACAGGAAACCAATTTAACAAAAGAGGTCAATACAAAACATAAATAAGGAAATAGAAATAATAAAGAAAACCCAGTCAGAATTACTAGCAAGGAAGAACACAGTAAATGAAATTAAAAAAAATAAAACTCTGTATAAAGTCTCACCAGTAGGATGGATGAAGGAGAGGACAGAATATCTAAGCTAGAAGACCAGGTGGCAGATCTAATACAATAAAACAAAGAGAAAGACAAACTAATATGAAAGTATGAATGGGAATTTCAAGATATTTGGGACACTATGAAAAGATCAAACATAAGAATTCAAGGCATAGTAGAAGGAGAATTTCACTCCAAAGGCATAATAGGTGTTTTCAACAAAATCATAGAAGAAAACTTCCCCAAATTGGGTAAGAGATGACCGTGAAGATACAGGAATCCTCTAGAACACCAAACAGACAAAACCTGGAAAGAACCTCTCCTCACCATATTGTAATTAAACTACCAAACATACAAACCAAAGAAAATACATTGAAAGCAATTAGAGAGAAAAATCAAGTTACATACAAAGGCAAGCCCATCAGGATCCCAGCAGATTACTCAACATAAACTTTAAAAGCCAGAAGGGCTTGGAGTGATACATTCCAAGTTCTGAAAGATAACAATATTTCTGAGACTTGTTCATGGTTTGTTTTGTTGATTTGTTTTTCAATGTAGGGTTTCACTCTAGTCTAGGCAGACTTGGAATTCATTATGTAGTCTCATGCTGGCCTCAAACTCACAGTAATCCTCCTACCTCTATCTCCCGAGTGCTAGGATTAAAGGTGTATGCCACCACACCTGGCTTGTACATTTTTTTTTTGAATTTTTGCACTGAGAGCAGAGTGGGTCCTGTGCATAAAGAAATCTTGAACCTACCATGCTTTTATCCATGCAGGGCTAGGGCAGGCAAAGCTCAGGGAGCTGTATGGTCATGTGCACTGGTGCAAAAGTTCCTCATTAATTCACAATGCTTTCTTCACAAAGAACCAAGGCAGTGTAAAGCCTGCACACAGGGTTTGTATCCTTGAAAGGGAAGTCACTGTTCTCAAAATATGAGTTGTTCTACATGGACGAATTTTACATGAACCAGATACAAAATTAAAGTGCTCATATCTTTGAGTTCCACATGCCACCTTTTACTACTGTGATAACACAAAAACTGTCTAATAGGGCACATATGCCCTTCTAAGTACGAAAAACTGTTATGTTCTCTCTCCTAAGTGAATTTTCTAAAATGGTAGCTTGTCTTGAAACTCTGTAAAGCAAGTTACTTTGAATTTGTATTGTGTCACAGACAGTTCATGCAGAATATCTCGTTATTCCTTCCTCATACAGAAAAAGAGGATTACAGCCGGGTGTGGTGGTGCATATCTTTAATCCCAGCACTTGGGAGGCAGAGGTAGAAGGATCACCATGAGTTTGACGCTACCCTGAGAGGAAACTGCATAGTGAATTCCAGGTCAGCCTGAGCTAGAGTGAAACCCTACCTCAAAAAAAAAAAAAAAAAAAAAAAAAAGAAAAAGATTACAGACTGATGTGAGAACTCTGCTCTCTCCAATAAAATATATTCTTTTTAAAAATTATTGAGATAGAAAGAGAGAGAGAATGGGCATGCCAGGGCCTCCAGCATCTGGCTTATGTGGGTACTAGGGAATCAAACCTGGGTCCTTATCCTTCCCAGGAAAATGCCTTAACAGCTATGCAATCTCTCCAGCCCCAATAAAAACAATCTTAAATCCCATGGCCTTTCTAATATGGCTTCCCAAACACCTTGGACGTTATCAGCACATGATGCCAACTATACATGACAACCCAGCATTTACTGAAAGATAGGGGGGAGGACTGGAAATTATCATCACTTACATTTCACTAATGAGCTCAGTTACAGACTCACAAACAGTAAAACTGCAAAATACAAGCAGTGCACCTTCTCTGATGGATGTGGGGGCATGTCTTCCAGGAAGTGGTTTCTCCCATGCATCTTCTTTAACATGCAATAAGGATAACTTGCAGCTTGAAAACATCCCACATTCACAGTTCCTCAATTGTGTCACCTGCACGAGGACTGCAGAGTTCTCACATCTGGGAAATGCATTACACTCCAAGGGTCATTCAGCTGTTATATTTCAGCTGTTCTTACATTTGAGCAATTTTCCTACATGGTTCATGTTTATAACGTTTCTCACGTTTGTGAGTTCCCTGATGTGCAACGAGGTGTGCCTTTCTTTTGAACATTTTCCAACACTCATTACATTCATAGGGCCTTTCACCTGTGTGAATCCTCTGATGAGTGTAGAGGTTTGACACACGGCAGAAAGCTTTTCCACACACACTACACTGATGGGGTTTCTCACCAGTGTGAGTCCTCTGATGTATCTGGAGAGACGATAACTGCCGGAAAGTCTTCCCACATTCTTCACATTCATACGGTTTGTCACCTGTGTGAATTCTTTCATGTGCTCGGAGAGATGACCACTGGCTGAACGATTTCCTACATTCTTTACACTCATAGGGCTTCTCACCGGTGTGAGTTCTCTGATGTTCACTAAGGTAGGAAGTCCTGTTAAAGGTTTTTCCACATACATCACACTTATACGGTTTCTCACCTGAGTGACCTTTTTGATGTCTATAGAGATTTGACTTGTAGCAGAAGGCTTTCCCACATACAGGACAGTCAAAGGGCTTCTCACCTGTGTGAGTCATCTGATGAGTATAGAGTGTTGACACACGGCAGAAGGCTTTGCCACACACACTACACTGATGGGGTTTCTCACCAGTGTGAGTCCTCTGATGTGTCTGGAGAGACGATAACTGCCGGAAAGTCTTCCCACAATCTTCACATTCATATGGTTTGTCACCTGTGTGAATTCTTTCATGTGCTCGGAGAGATGACCACTGGCTGAACGATTTCCTACATTCTTTACATTTATAGGGCCTCTCACTGGTGTGAGTTCTCTGATGTTCACTAAGGTAAGAAGTCCTGTTAAACATTTTTCCACATATATCACACTTATAGGGTTTTGCACCTGTGTGAGATTTTTGATGTCTATAGAGGTTTGGCTTGTAGCAGAAGACTTTCCCACATACAGGACAGTCAAAAGGTTTCCCACCTGTGTGAGTTCTCTGATGTGTCTGGAGAGACGATAACTGCCGGAAAGTCGTCCCACATTCTTTACATTCATATGGTTTGTCACCTGTGTGAATTCTTTCATGTGCTCGGAGAGATGACCACTGGCTGAATAATTTCCCACATTCTTTACATTCATAGGGCTTCTCACCGGTGTGAGTTCTCTGATGTTCACTAAGGTAGGAAGTCCTGTTAAAGGTTTTTCCACATACATCACACTTATAGGGTTTCTCACCTGTGTGAGCTTTCTGGTATCTGTAGTGATCTGACTTGTAGCAGACGGCTTTCCCACAAATGGGACAGTCAGAGGGTTTAAGTGTGTGTGTTATCTGATGTCCATTTACATAAGAAGCCTTGGTAAATGTTTTCCCACATACATTACAGTCATCAGGTCTTTCACCTGAGTGAGCTCGGTGGTTCTCGGTAAGATCTGATGTCACACTGAAAGATCTCTTCCATTCCTGAGATTTATAGGGCTTCTTACTGTGGTGGGCTCTGTGATGCACACAGAGGTCTGATGTACAGTTAAAGGTACTTCCACATACATTACAATCGTAAGATTGCATACAGGTATCAGGTATCTGAGTGTGGTTGTTAATGCTGTCTGCTGATTTGCTGCACTCATAGGATTTCTTGCCTATAGGAGGGATCTGATGCAGGATGTGATTTGATTTCAGAGAAAAGGTTTTCTCAGACACATTAGTCTCCTCTCCTAAGTATATTCTCTGATCAGCACTTACATTTGACTTTTGAGCAAAGGATTTCTTATCTTCATTACAGCCATAAGGCTTCCTGCCTGCATGAGTTCTCTGATGTTTTGTGAGGTCTGGTTTTGTAACAAGTGTGGGTTCATGATCATTACCTTTAAAATATTTCTGTCCTTTGTATATTCTTAAATGCTGAGTAAACTTAGACATATAGAACATTTTCCCACATCCATTACATGCAAAAGCTTCCTCCCTTACCAGAGTCAGCTCTTGGGCAGTAGTAGCTAAACCATCACAGGTTTTCTCATAGTCTCTCAATTCAGTGGAGGGGTCTCCCATAGGGAACCTCTTAGGTATCCATACTGTCTTCTTGGTGAAAGCTTCACCATGGTGGCAATACTGAAAATGTTGTTGCCTACTTTCAACTGTGTGATTCAGACTAGGAGGATCAGGTTGTCTGTGGGACATCCCAGTTACGTGAAGACCACCAAGGTTCTCTCCAGCTTGCACCTCACCAGGCTCACTAGGAAGCACATTGTTCCACATATTAAGCCCCTCAGACCTTATTCCTGAAGAGGTCCCACTCTTTACAGTCAGTCTTGACATGTGGCTTGAGCTCACATGAGGTATTTTTCCTAATTTAACCCTTTCCTCAGTTGATATGTCACTATTGGATATTACAGGATGATACAGATATCTCTTTTGATTAGCAGGGCTGGATTCATTCAAGTTATTCAAATTCTTGATATCTAAAAGGAAATAAAAAGTAGCCACCACTATGAAGATCACAAGGTCTTTATCAGAATTTCAATAAAAAAATGACTTATGCTGGGCATGGTAGCATATGCCTTTAATCCCAGCACTCGGAATGCAGAAGTAGGAGGACTACTGGGATTTTGAGGCCACTCTGAGACTACATAATGAATTCCAGGTCAGCCTAGGCTACAGTGAGACCCTACCTCAAAAAAAAAAAAAAAAAAAAAAAAGAAAAAAGAAAAAGAAAAGAAAAGAAAAGATGGGCTGGAGAGATGGCTTAGTGGTTAAGGCACCTGCTTGTGATGCCTAAGGACCCCGGTTCAATTCTCCAGGTTCCATGTAAGCCACATGCACAAGGTGGTGCATGTGTCTGGAGTTTGTTTGCAGTGGCTAGAGGCCCTGGCGTACCCATATTCTCTCTCTCTCTCTGTCTCCCTCCCTCCCTCCCTCTCTGTCGCTAATAAAAATAAATAAAATTTTTTTAAGGTCAAAAGAAAGTGACTAATTACTTAAGTTTATACAATAATATCAAGCTAAACAGTATATGGGATTTATCCTGAGTGAAGGCAACAAATATACTAATATCATTTATAATGTAAAACCATATGTGTTGCTTAAAGCTGTTTTATTTTATTATTTTTTTTTCAAGGTAGTGTTTCACTGTAGCCCAGGCTGACCTGGAATTCATTATGTAGTCTCAGGCTGGCCTCTAATTCACAGTGATCCTCCTACCTCTGCCTCCCAAGTGCTGGGATTAGAGGTGCGCACCACCATGCTTGGCCTTATTTATTTTTATATTTATTTATTTATTTAGGTTTTTGAGGCAGGTTCTCATTCTGTCCCATGCTGACCTGGAATTCACTCGGTAGTCTCAGTCTAATAAAATACTCAAGGTAATCCTCCTACCTCTGCCACCCAAGTGCTGGGATTAAAGGCATGTGCCACCATACTCAGATAAAGCTGTTTATATTTTTTGTAAGCATAGAAATACAGTGGAAATATGACCTAATACCTGGAGTTAAGGTTTACAAGTAAATTTCACATGCCTTTTTTTCCCCCCCTGTAGATGTTACTTTAAATAAAAGTGGGCATAATCTCATTCTATTTTGCTTCTCTTTCAAACATGAAGTAGAAGGATTTCCTGAATAGATACTTGTAGAATACAGTCACTGTCTGCTACTCTGCTACCTAAGCAGGAATGTAAATCACAGAAAGGACTATTATCCATGAAAGTTTAATTTTTACTGTACTTTGGAAAGGAAATAGACAACAGGATTTTTCTAATAAAAACTTCCTTTCTTTCTAAAAAAAAAAAAAAAATCACACAGTGTTCCCCACACTGCTGATAAATCTGAAATAACAGTACATATGCAGACAGTGCAGACCTGACTGGAATTGAGGGTTTGAGTCTGTAAAGCAGACTGTGCTTATGTGCTCAGAGTCTGAGTCTCCTGCTTTTCTCTACGACCAATAGCTCTGACATTTCCCCATTTGCTCTGGGCACACACTCCTTTACTTATAAAATCATGCATCTCCACACTTTGTGCTTTGGAGTTCCACTGTATTGAATTTTCATAGAAATAGTGTTGTATACAAATCTGCTCAATTTGTTATCTTAACAGTAATTTCCACAAGAAAGGCAGAAAGCTATCAGGAAAATACACTCCCTTATAAACCAAGCCTGTCATGCCCAAGATCTCATAAATGTTCTATCCAGCCCTGTATTAACTGAATTTGCAAGTCTGTTCCTTGGTTTCATAAATTTTGAGATTTGGCATCTATCCTATAATCTTGGGCATCTTTTCCCATATTCTTTATTTTCCCCCAAGTATTTCATTAATTATTTGCAAGGAGAGACAAAGAATGAGAATGGGCACGCCAGGGGCTCTTGCTACCATGCCCAGCAAGAACTGCATTGTCTATACTAGCTTAAAGGTACAGAGAGCAGAGCTGGGTGTGGTGCCATATGCCTTTAATCCTAGCACTCGGGAGGCAGAGGTAGGATGATCACTGTGAGTTTGAGGCCAGCCTGAGAATACATGGTGAATTCCAGGTCAGCTTGGGCTAGAGTGATTTTGGGCTACCTCAAAAAAAAAAAAAAAAAAAAAAGGAAAAAAGGAAAAAAAAAGCTACAAATACCAATATACTAAAGTTTGAAAAGAGTTATCTCAAAAACTTTTAGAAAATGAAGTATCCTTGGGCTAGAGAGATGGCTTAGTGTTTAAGGTGCTTGCCTGCAAAGCCAAAGACCCAGGTTCTATTCCCTAGGACCCATGTAAGCCAGATGCACAAGTTGGCACATGCATTTGGAGTTCATTTGCAGTGGCTGTAGGCCCTGGTGTGCCCATTCTCTCCCTCTATCTCTTTCTCTCTTCCTGCCTATTTTTCTCTCTCTCAAATAAATAAATAGAATATCCTTAAAATAGTCTTTTATTAAGATAATTTCCAATTTTTTTCTTTCCCTCAGATGGGTAAGAAAAGTTATTTTCTGTCAAATATTTCTGAATCTTAACATAGTATAACACACTTTACAACAAGATACATTTGTTGTATCACTGTTGTTCATCCCCAAATAACAGACCAACATCTATAAGGGATCATAGGTACTAACAGAATAAGCATGTGACAAGTATTTAAAGTAAAGCAGCCTATAAAAATGGAGCAAAGGTCTGGGCTTACATGGAAAACCCTCCTCAAGACTACATAGCATGTGTCTGATGAAAGAGGAAAGTTAGCCTCAGGATAGACATAGGAAACAATAGTGAAAAGAACTCAGTACAAAACCACCTGATGAACAACCAGGCCCAGCCTCATGTCCACTGACCTCGCAGGCTTTGGTTTGGAACTTCCTCTTCTGTCCATGGCCCAGCTCCTTGTTCCAACTTCAGGACCACCTCTGGTTTCATATAGCACTGATCTGTTCATAGGAAATATAGGACAACTTTTGTGAAATGGCCTAGTCAGGACCACTGAAAAACGATAACATATCGGTTACAGACAATGGACAATGATGGGACTAAGATGAGCATTTTGTAAGACTTTTAAAAATATATTTAATTTATTTATTTGAGAGAGATACAGAAATAGGCAGGTAGAGAGAGAGAGAGAGAGAGAGAGAGAGAATGGGCATGCCAGGGCTACAAGCCACTGCAAACAAACTCCAGATGCATACGTCCCCTTGTACATCTGGCATCTGGCTTTCGTGGGTCTCGGGGAGTCGAACCTGGGTTCTTTGGCTTTGCAGGCAAGTACCTTAACTGCTAAGCCACCTCTCCAGCCCCTTGTGAGACTTTTTAAAGAGTTAAGGAGGGGCTGGAGAGACAGTCAATAGATAAAGGCCATTGCTTGTAAAGAGTTAAGGACACAGAATATACACAACATAGTGAAATTAGAAATAATATTTTAGAATATAAATAAAACATTGACTAATGACCTAGTCCATGTAAGAAAGAACTAATCAGAATTTATGGAGAACTCCTTTAATAATTTTTTGTTTTGTTTTGTTTTTTTCAAAGAAGGGTCTCGCTCTAACTCAGGATGACCTGGAATGCACTGTGTGGCCTCAGGGTGTCCTTGAACTCAAGGCAATCCTCCTACCTCTATCTCCTGAGTGCTGGGATTAAAAGTGTGTGCAAGATTGCCTGGCTTTAATAACTAAAAAAAAATACATATATATATATATAGTGAAAAGCTTCAGTAGAATTAGTCACACAGGGCTGGAGACACCGCTCAGTGGTTAAGTCACTGGCCTGCAAACTCTAAGGTCCTGGATTCCGTTCCCCAGTAATAGCATAAAGCCAGATGCACAAGCTGGTGCATGTCTGGAATTCGTTTTCAGTAGCTAGAGATCTGGTGTGCCCATTCTCTCTCCCTCTCTCTCTGCCTCTTTCTCTGTCTCTGAAATAAATAAAAATACTTTTTTAAATCTTAAAAAAAAAGTCAGATGTAGGACTGAATGATCAAAGGCAATGTGGGCTCCCTAGTGAAATACTGTCTCAAAACAAACAAAAAAAAAAAAAAAAAAAAGGAAGAAAAGCATTAGGTCAGTTATTTAACAACACTTATTACAGTAACAATAAACTTCTGCAACAGCAAAAACCTTCCAGACCAAGAGAGAATGAGATAATATACTCAAATTATTAACATTTCCAAAAAAGAATACCATACCATTACAACTGTCAGAAAAGCAATAAAGGCAGGCATTAGGATTACCTGTTCAGAACCTCTCCCAGCTCTGGAGCTTTCTGATTCACTTTGTCTACGGCCATACGACCCTGAACATGAACAAGCTCGTCTCATTTACTTTCCTTCCTAAAATAAATCTTACCTAACTTACTTTCAAAAAAAGAGAGAAATGAAAGAATAAAAGCTTTTCCTCTTTTTTTTTTTTTTGGTTTTTCGAGGTAGGGTCTCACTCTAGTCCAGGCTGACCTGGAATTCACTATGGAGTCTCAGGGTGGCCTCGAACTCACGGCGATCCTCCTACCTCTGCCTCCCGAGTGCTGGGATTAAAGGCATGCGCCACCACGCCTGGCTAAGAATAAAAGCTTTTAAAGATAAACAACCACTGACAGCATTCATCACCTCCAGACTTCCCTGAGAAGAAATGGCCAAGAAAGGCCCACACTAGAAATCCCATGTGAGGGCTGGAGAGATGACTCGGCAGTTAAGGTGCTTGCCTGCAAAGCCTAGTGACCTGGGATCTGAGTCCCCAGTACCCACATAAAGCCAGATGCAAAGAGTGGCACATGCATTTGGAGTTCATTTGCAGCAGCAGCAGGAAGTCCTGGGGTACCCATTCTGTCCTTCTGTCTCTTTGCTCTCTCTCTGCTTGCAAATATATTTATATGTATGTATGTATGTATGTATTCCCATGTGGAAACACATGAAGGGACAAAACTCAAGTGCAAGGTGAATGCACAGAAGACAATTTGAAGAGATTTATTTCTATATACACCTAAGAAGAAAGATTTATAACAATAGAAGAAACAAAGGATTTTTAAAAATGCACAACAAAAACTATAACAGTAGAGTGGGGGTATGGTTTTATAAATATTAAATTAGTTATACTTAAATCAGGTAAACTTTAAATTCCAAACTGTGAAAAGAGGGCTACAGAGAAGTCTTAGCAGTTAAGATTCTTGCCTACAAAGCCTAAGGATCTAAGTTTGATTCCCCAGTATCCACATAAGCCAGATGCACAAGGTGGCGCCTGTATCTGGAGTTCATTTGCAGTGGCTGGAGGCCAGGGCATACCCATTCTCTCTCCTGGTATGTCTCTTTCTCTCTCAAATAAAATATTTTTAAAAATTGTAAAAAGAGTCAATGGTGATTACAATAGTAAATGATCAATTAAACAAATACAAATAAAATTGCATATATATCATATATAGGGTGGATATATTTTATATAATGAAATTTTAAACATACACACAAGCACATGATGTATGTAGTTATGTAAAATAAATAATATGAGAGCTTTCTTTTTAATATACTTTATTTATTTATTTACTTGACAAAGAAAGAAGGGGAGGGAGAGAGAGAGAAAGAATGTGGGTGTGCCAGGTGTGATGGCATATGCTTTTAATCCCAGCACTTGGGAGGCAGAGGTAGGAGGATTGCCATGAGTTCGAGGCCACCCTGAGATTACATAGTGAATTCCAGGTCAGCCTGGGCTACAGCAAAACCCTACCTCGAAAAACAAAAACAACAACAACAACAACAAAAGAGGAATATGGGTGTGTGCGCCAGGGCCTCCAGCCACTGCAAACGAGCTCCAGACATGTGTGCCCCCTTGTGCATCTGGCTAATGTGGGTCCTAGAGAATCTAAACTGGGTCCTTTGGCTTTCCAGGCAAACCTTAACCACTAAGCCATCCCTCCAGGCCCCCCTCCTTTTTGGACAACTTCCACGATTGTAAACAATATACCACGGTAATTTCCTCCCTCCCCTTACTTTCCACTTTGAAACTCCATTCTCCATCATATCCCCTCCCCCTCTCAATCAGTCTACGAGAGCATTCTTTAAGAAGTATAATTTACCCAGAAGTAGTGGCACACGCCTTTAATCCCAGCACTCAGGAGGCAGAGATAGGAGGATAATCATGAGTTCAAGGCCACTCTGAGAATACACAGTCAGTTCCAAGTCAGCCTGGGCTAGAGTGAGACCTTGCCTTGAAAAAAAAAAAAGTATATTCTTTCTGGGCATGGTGATACACGCATTTTTTTTTTCTTTTCGTTTTTTGAGGTAGGATCTCACTCTAGCTCAGGCTGAACCTGGAATTCACTCTGTAGTCTCAGGGTGGCCTTGAACTCACAGTGATCCTTCTACCTCTGCTGGGATTAAAGGCGTGCGCCACCACACCTGGCATTTTTAATTAAACTTCCTGCTTGAACCTCTAGCAGGCAGATTCCTGCTAGAGTCCTGTGTCACTGAGGGTGGATCTGATTCCAGCCCAAAGGTGCCAGAGAGCAGCATGAGCTTGCTGGTGGTGCTGGCTGTGAGTGGTGTCTCTCTTTGATTGGATCTATGAAAGACAGACAGCTTCTTCTGCCACTGATGGAACTTCCCCTGGACTTGTAAGCCTGAAATAAATCCTTTCCTCCCATAAACTGTGCCTGGTTAGATGTCCATTCTAGCAACACGAAGCTGACTACAACAGCTAATCTAGCTGTATTGGTGAGCAAGATATGGCCACTGCATTCCTGACCTCACAGCAATTGTTATCTGCACAAGGCCTCCTGCACAATACTGGGCCCATCAACCTTCTATTAAGGCTGCTAGAGGACAAAACAAAACAAATCAAAACGCTGTAGTAGAACAGGGACTCACCAGAAAGAAGGGGCTCATTTAAAGGGGAATGGGGGACAAGAGAAGGTGACAGGAGGGATTATAATAAAATGTACTGTACACTTGTATGAAAAAAATGTTTTTAAATTAGGCAGAGAGACTACTGGAGGGAAGCCACTTATTGGGCCTAAGGTAGAATAAGGGCAGACAGCACAGGAAGATATTTTTCAAAAGCTCCCCAAGGGAGCTAAATAGCCTTCTATCTCCAGAGAAGAACTTTTGTTCTCATATGAGTAGACCACATATGCCTTGTATTTGTACCAATCACAGCGCTGTTCCTTTTTCATCAGTCAAATTAGTACACACATTTACTCACACAAGGATAGCAGGCTCCTGTAGGTCTCCAGCATCACGTCCTTGTAGAGTGTCCTCTGAGCATCACTGAGGGTCTGCCACTCCTCCCAGGTAAAGTCCACAGATACATCCTCAAATGACACCAAGCCCTGCAATGAAACATTTCTCAACACAAGCCTTCAGCCTTAGGTGAGAAGACAGAATGTCAGAGTTGAATCTCCTATGTGAGCATGTCTTACATGTGGTTACAAGAGATTCAGCCTTATCACTGGAAGAAAATATAAATACAGTATTATGCTTTTAATTTGGTAGTGATGAGTGACAAACACACGTAAGCGACTGGTAATCCAGTAATTTCCAATTTATGTAAATGCTCAAATTCTAACAATTAAATTTTCATGCTTTTATTTTATTTATTTGAAAGAGAGATGGGAGCTGAAGAGATGGCTTAGTGGTTAAGGTGCTTGTCTATGAAGACTAAAGACCCATGTTATACTCATCAGATCCCATGTAAGCCAGATACACAAGGTGATGCATGTGCAAGGTTGCACATGCGCCCAAGTTAGCACACGTGTCTGGAGTTGGATTATAGTGGCTGGAGGCCCTGGCACACCTTTTCTCTCTCTCTCTCTCTCTCTCTCTCTCATAAAAAGGCCAGTCTGTTGGACATGCCTCAAAAAGAGAGAGAGAGAGAGAGAGAGATGAAGGGACACACACAGAGAGAGAGAGAGAGAAAGAGGGAGAGAATGGGTGCATCAGGGCCTCCAGCTGCTGCAAACTCCAGATGCATGCACCACCTTGTGTATCTGGCTTACGTGGGTCCTGAGGAATCAAACCAGGGTCCTTTGGATTTGTAGGCAAGTGCCTTAACCACTAAGCAATCTCTCCAGCCTTTTATTTTATCTTTAAATTAATGTATTTCCATGGGCATTCTTTTTTTAATGGGCATTCTTCTCTGTCCTGCCTAAATCCAAAATCATTGCTACTACCCACAAATAATCATGGTATTTCTAAAATGTAGAGTATAAACAGTGCCAATAAAAAGTGGTTGAAGGTGGGCATGGTGGCACACTCCTTTAATCTTAGCACTGGGGGAAGGGGACAGAGATACGTGGATCACTGTGAGTTCAAGGCCACCCTGAAAAAAAAAACAAAAAAACACCAAAATTATCAAAAAAGCTGGTGTGGTGGCACTCACCTTTAGTACCAGCACTTGGGAAGCAGAGGTAGGAAGATCACTCTAAGTCTAAGGCCAGCATTAGACTACAGAGTGAGTTTTTCAGGTCAGCCTGGACTAAAGTGAGGCCCTACCTTGTAAACCCCCCCCCAATAATAGTAATAATAAAAAAATAAAAGAGGGCTTGAAGTCTTAGCTGGATGAATAAGATAAGAAAAGGAAAGGGACAGAAATAGGAAAAGAAGTCAAAGTATCTTTATTTTCAGATGTTAAGATTCTAGACATAAGAGAACCCACCCAGACTACCAAAAAACTCCTCCCGCTACTGCAAACGAATTCCAGACACGTGCACCACTTTGTGCATTTGGCTTAACATGGGTCCTGAGGAACTGAACCTGGGCTACAGGCTTTGCAAGCAAGTGCTTTTAACTGCTGAGTCATCTTCCCAGCCCTGTATCGCTCAATTTGAGCATGTCTAGAAAAACTTTCTGACTTGATCTGTGTTTTAGTACCAGAGAACCATTGTCAATGTTGAATACACTTACTATGCAAGTGCCATGATGCATGAAGTCTGTTTAGACATCACAGGCTAATTTGAAAATATTCTCTTCCTAGAGTCCATCCAAACCCTACAACACATCGACCTGGCAGCGCCAAGAAATCCAATGACTAAGTGTAATGTAATTTGCATGAATGTAGCATGTTATAAACTACATCCATACCAATGTTACCATGTCCGTGTACAGTTTCTCTGGTATTACATTTATCTTTTTATATTCATTTTAAAGAATTCTCACAAAGCTCCTAAAATACAATGTTGGATAAAGCAAGTAACTAAACCACTTACCAAAGGTGTGTTCATTTTCTTAGTGCTTTAAGCCACGTAGAGGACTATTCCATCATAAACTGTAGGAGAATGTAAACAGAGGGAGTCATCAGAGATTTTGTGTACCTTGCTTGTGAATTCGGTTGTGCGAGATCTCTAAACACCTACTGAGGGGAAAAGCTAGCTGACAACAAAAAAGCCTTCTTATGTGAACGTGCTGTGTTACACCTCAGAACTGGCACAACACACCTTGCTAAAGGATCCCTAAGAGTTCTCTTAGGTGGCAGTCACTAAACATACTCATTTTTAGGTTAATGAAAGTATTTACTAGTCACGAATCAGTAGTTAATAAGAGGCAATGCAGTGTTTTAAGAATGTGTAACGAACATGATAGTCACAAAAATTCACTAGCATGAAACTACCTGAGCAGTACCAACCAAGTATTTTCTTTTTCTTTCTCTCTCGCTCTTTTATCATTATTATTATTATTATTATTATTATTATTATATGTGTGTGTGTGGTTCTTCGAGGTAGGGTCTCGCTCTAGCCCAGGCTGACCTGGAATTCACTATATCGTCTTCGGGTGGCTTCGAACTTACATCAATCCTTCTACCTCTGCTTCCTGAGTGCTGAGATTAAAGGCTAATCAAGTATTTTCTTATGGTGGAATGAGGGCAGGGGGGTGGATTTCAGGACCTCAGGACCGAGTTGACAGGCTTCCGAGGACCTCGGCTAGTGGGGAGTCCGAGATCCAGTTAAAGTCCTCCGGGAGTGCCGGGCGTGGTGGCCTTTAATTCCAGCACTGGGGAGGCAGAGGTAGAAGCATCGCCGTGAGTTCGAGGCCACCCTGAGATGACATAGTGAATTCCAGGTCAGTGAGCCTGGGCTAGAACGAGACCCTACCTCACAAAACCAAACCATAAAAGAGAAATGGAAATGAAAACCTCTGGGGAACCGAGAGACCCCCTCAGGGGCACCGGGACAGAGGCGCTCCGGGAGCGGGCGCCGGGCAGGGGCGGGGAGGCGTCGCGCGCGGGGCCGGGTCGGGACTCCACCCGGGGCCGGGGTCTGCGGCCGCTACGGCCTCCTTCAGCGTCTCCGGCCGCCGCAGCACTCGCCATCCCCGCTTCCGGGGCTCCGGGCGCCGCCCCCCTGCGGACCTCCGACAAACCTCGCTCCGGAAGGCGGACCCACGGCCCGGAACCAGAGGCCGGCTCCTCCGGCGACGCGAGCCGGAAGAGAGCGAGGCCGCCCCGGGGCGCGCTCGGGATTGGCCCGCGTCTCCCAGGGCCCGCCTCCGACGCCCGGGAGAGACGTTGATCCCGGGAAAACCTAGCCTGGGTCTCAGCACAGAAACTACTGCTACATATGAACGCCGCGTACTGGAAAGATGTCTCTGCTGCTAAGCGCGCTTGTTTGCAAAGCCGGATGGAGAGTCGGACGTAAAGGCAGTCGTAAAGCGGGCCACCTGTTGGGTATGTGTGACCTGCTTGCCTCACCTTCCTGTGTCTGGCTTAGTTGGGATCTGGAGAGTTGAACAAAAGTCCTCAGGCTTCACAGGCAAGTGCATTAACTGCTGAGCCATCTCTCCAGCCCGACATGTATTCTTATTAAAATAGGAATGGAAGGAAAATGTTTAATCTCAAAAGAATATTTGGCCAGGCATGGTGGTGCATACCGTTAATCCCAGCATTTAGGAGGCAGAGGTAGGAGGATTACCATGAGTTCGAGGCCACCCTGAGACTTCATAGTGAATTTCAGGTCACACTAAGCTAGAGTGAGACCCTACGTCGAAAAAATTGAAAAATGGGGGAAAAAAGAGTATTTGCAGAGCACTTGGTGCAAACATTACATTTTGTGATTAGTTGTTAAAAGTAACAATGGAGGGGCTGGAGAGAAGGTTCCGTGGTTAAGGCACTTGCTTGCAAATCTTGATGACCCATTTCGAGTCCCCAGTAGCCACATAAAGCCTGATGCAGAAAGTGGCATATGTGTTTGGAGTTTGTTTGCAGTGGCAAGAGGCCCTGCTACACCCAATCTCTCTCATTCTCTCCTCTCTTTCCCCCTTCCATATATATATATATTTAAGTGTTGTATGTATCTGGTGTTCATTTGCACTAAAGAGACTTTGACCGCCCTACCTCCACAATAAAAATTTAAAAAGTTAAAAAAGTAACAATGTTACAAGAATGTCTGTGTGAGCACTACTTTCTGATATTATTCTAACCAGTACAATATTATAAAGAGTGAACAATGAGCCGGGCGTGGTGGTGCACGCCTTTAATCCCAGCACCTGGGAGGCAGAGGTAAGAGGATCGCCATGAGTTCAAGGCCACCCTGAGACTACATAGTGAATTCCAGGTCAGCCTGGACTAGAGTGAGACCTTACCTCGAAAAACTAAAAAAAAAAAAAAAAAAAAAAAAGAGTGAACAATGGTAAAAATGTACTCGGATTATGTTCAAATAACAGTATCGTATAGGTACAAAATCCAGTTAAATTAATGAATGAAAATTCAATTCAGTGGCAACAAATACAAATTGTTAAAGTTTTAAAAAATATAGTTTATATTTATTTATTTATTTATTTATTTATTTATTTATTAGAGAGAGAATGGGCATGCCAAGGCCACTAGCCATTGCAAACATAATCCAGACATGTGCCACCTTGTGTATTTGGCTTATGTGGTTTCTAGGAAGTTGATCCTGGGTCCCTAGGCTTTGCAGGCAAGCACCTTACCTGCTAAGTCATCTCTGCAGCCCACAAAATACAAATTTAATATAAAAATTATTAGAGGGCTGGAGAGATGACTTAGCAGATAAGTGCTTGCCTGTGAAGCCTAAGGACCCTGGTTCGAGGCTGGATTCTCCAGAACCCATGTTAGCCAAATGCACAAGGGAGTGCACACGTCTGGAGTTCGTTTGCAGTGCCTGGAGGCTCTGGCGCACCCATTCTCTCTCTCTCTCTCTGCCTCTTTCTCTCACTGTCTGTTGCTCTCAAATAAATAAATAAAAATAAACAAAAAAGTAAAAATGAAATATTAGACACCTCACTCCTAAACCATTCATAAATTATATCTCAAACATGACTTTTACTACATTTGAAAGGTAGGATACCCAAAGGTAAATTCTGTGACTATTTTTAAAGATACTAAAAATCATAGGAAAATATGACAGTTTTGCAATTGAAATAAACAGTAGGATAAAGCAGGCTCATGGGTGGAAAGACACTACTGGAAATATGTTAATACTTTCTGATTTGTTCTACTCTTTTTTGTTGTTGGTTTTTTGCTCTAGCCCAGGCTGACCTGGAATTCACTATGTAGTCTCCGGGTTGCCTTGAACTCACACCGATCCTCCTACGTCTGCCTCCCAAGTGCTGGAATTAAAAGTGTGCGCCACCACGCCCGACTTCTCTATTCTTTATCCAATCGGAACCAAACTTGTAGTATGCTTTGTGTGAAGCCTACAACATCTCACTTAGTGGGATTACTTAATCTACCCAATAGGAAGTACACTTGGTCATATCTATTTCCATAACATTTAGCAAGTAATATAGCTTCTGGTAGTTTTTCAGTAAAGGCTTGCTCACTGAGTAAAAACTCAAGAACAAAGTCAGTTTTGTAGGTAGGTGGATATTGTTATAGACAAACTCAAGATGTAAGGAGAAGAAATGATAGTTTTTCCATATAGCATAAAGAAGTTGGGAGGGAATAATTGAGAATAACTCCATATATAAAATCCTCTTAGTTGGTTTCAAAGAAAATTGAGGACAGATTACCTCAGCTCATCCAATGACTTCAGCACAACAGAAAAACAGTGAAGTTCAACTGATAACAACTTTGTTTCTCACTAGATATGGAACACTGCATGATGTGTCCTGATCATCAGTATTCTAATGTTCACCGAAATGCCTGCCTCCAAAAATCGAAGTCCTGTGTAGCCTATGAAGATCCCTTGGGGAAGGCTCCGCTAGGTATATCCTTGAGTCTCACCATCCTCACAGTTGTCATTTTGGGACTGTTTGTGACACATCAAGATACTCCAATATTCAAGGCCAATAACAGGGGTCTCAGCTACATCCTGCTCATTTCGCTCCATTCTGTTTTCTCTGCTCCTTACCCTTCATTGGCCATCCCAGGACGGCCACCTGCATGCTCCAGCAGACCACATTCCGCATTGTATTTACTGCGGCAGTTTCCACGGTGTTGGTCAAACCTATCACTCTGGTCTTGGCCTTTAAGGCCACTGTTCCTGGAAGAAGATTGAGGCAGTTGCTGGTTTCAAGGGCACCTAACTCCATCATTCCCATCTGCTCCTCAGTCCAGCTCACACTGTGCATAATCTGGATGGAAACTTCCCCACCTTTTATCCATAGAGATATACATTCCAAACATGGCCACATCATTATTGTGTGCAACAAAGGTTCTCACACAGTCTTCTACTATGTCCTGGGATACCTGGGCTTCATGACCCTGGTGAGCTTCACTGTGGCTTTCCTAGCCAGGAACCTGCCCAACACCTTCAATGAAGCCAAGATCCTGACCTTCAGAATACTGGTGTTCTGCAGTGCGTAGGTCACCTTCCTCCCTGTCTACCACGGCACCAAGGGGAAGGCCATGGTGGCAGTGGAGGTTTTCTCCATCTTGGCCTCCAGTGCAGGTCTGCTAGGCTGCATCTTTGCCCCTAAGTGCTACATTATTTTGTCCAGGCCACATAAGAAGTCTCTGCATATACTCAGAGATAAAACAAATGCTGGAAGGAAAACACATTGTTAACTTTAAACAGATCTATAACTTGAACTACATAGTGTCTATCAAAAAATCAATATTGTTTCCAATACAATATTAAAATATTATTTGGGATTTGTTTCAGTGGACATGTGAACGACCTTCATTTCATGTGTCTTATTGTTGTCATTGTTTTACGCCTGCTGACTGCAATAAATCCTAATATTTTCACTAGTTATGATTATACTATTAACTTATATCTTCTTTTTCCCTTACTATTCTCAATACACACACACACACACACACACACACACACACACACATATATACATATACATATGTAGAGAGAGAGAAAGAGGAGGGGCATGTCACAACCTCTTACAAATGCTATCTGTGTATCTGGATTTACATGGGTACTGGAAAACCAAACCCTGGCTATCAACCTTTGCAATACACTTATCTCGCCAAAAATTTTTTTTCCTATAAATTACACAAACTAAAGACTATAGATTAAAATACTTCTGAATGGTCATGTAATTTTCACCATGTTGAAGTGTTACAATATTCCCCAGGATTCTTTCCAGAAGTTATTTATTCGGTGCTCGTGAAACTTCCATAACTGCCTAAAATTCCACATGCTGTAATATGTCTATATTGCACATCAGGATAAGAGTGTATTAAATTGACTGATTAATTTGGGAAAAGAATGGTAAATGCACAACTGTGACATTTCATGAACAGTTGGAAGAATAATTCGAATTGATCATGCTTAATCATTTACTAATTTAAATCATAAGGCATTAAAATATATATATTTATCTATAAATTATTTATATATGATGCATGTACAATAACTGCTATCACAAACGAAGCCCTCGGTTTCTTAGAGTCTGTTGAATATGAGAAACGAAACTGATCATATGAACCTGTGTGTTTGGGGGATAAGAGGGTTAGCGACGTGCAATGTGCGAGGTTGAGTGCATTTCCAGGGAGCTCTTGGCCCCCTTCTGAGAGTTTGTGCCGGCTGAAGCACTGAAGAGGAAGAGGAGGAGGAGGAGGCCAGGGAGCCGAGTGAGCCGAGCCGGGAGCCGGACAGCAAAGGGCGGACACCGTCAGGAGTGGGGAGAGAGGCTGGCTTGGAGGACTGCGGAGCAAGGGACACGGCCCAGCCACGCACCCACCGAGCGTCCGACCTTATCCACTGAGCGAGGTGCGGCCTGGAGGCCTTGGCCCCCACGGATCTTGGCCCTTGTCCCTTGGGCGCGGAGGGAGGGTGGGTGTGCGTGCAGTGGGCAAAAAGGCTGCGTAAGTAGGCAAAAAGCCTACAGCACCCGGTATTCCCAGGCGGTCTCCCATCCAAGTACTAACCAGGCCCGACCCTGCTTAGCTTCCGAGATCAGACGAGATCGGGCGCGTTCAGGGTGGTATGGCCGTAGACGCTGAGACCTGCACTCTGGCGCCTCAAGAGCCTGCACGGGCCGGCGGGGCGCATCGCGCGCGCCTCGGCCGGCCCCTGCCTCGGCCTGCCGCCCGCCCGCCCGCTCCCAGGAGTCACGGGACACGCCCAGACGCCCCGACATCACCCTCACACCGACCCCGGGGATCCCCGATGGCCACAGGCCCGGCCACCCGCCACCCGCCCAGAGCCCTGGCCTCCAGTCTCTCCCCAACCTCAAGCTCCGCCCACAAAACCCGCGTCTTGACTGTGATTGGCCCCTGATGTAGTAGCTTTCTGGTCTCTTTCTCTCTTTCTCTCTCCGCCTCTCTGTCAGTCGGCCTGCCGCTCAGTCGCTCTGCCCTTCTGTCTGTCTCTCTCATTCTGGCTCTCTCGCCTGCTCGGTGCTGCGACCCAACACCCGGCCCAAAGCAGCAGATGGCAGGAAAGGGAAAGGCCTGATCCTGAGTAACTAGCGGTCTCCAGGGGAAGGTTCATCGCTCACGGGGCAGGCAGGCAGGCAGGCAGGCAGGCAGGCAGGTAGGCAGGTCGGCAGGCAGGGAAAGGCAAAGGGTGGCGGAGCAGAGGCTGGGCATCCCTTCCTGCCAGGGCAGCTGCCAGAAAACAGCCGGAGAGAGAGAGAATGAGCTCAGCTCTGGCAAGGGGGAGGCCGGCCTGTGAGATTCCCAAAGCCCGCCAGGGCGCCAGCAACACATCTCCTGCAGCAAGGCTCCGCCTCCCCAGTTGCCACCAGCCGGGGACCAGGCCTTCAGGACACACCAGTCCACGGGGCACATGTCACTCAAAGTCCCACACGGGGCGTCTAACGTGGAAGGACATGCCCCAGGCCACTGCTGGGTTCCTGGCCTGGCGCCTTGCCGGGCTGCCTCGGCTGCTCTTGGAAGTGGCCAGGGCCTTGCTTTGGGGCCCGTGGATCCCAGGATGGCAGCTGCTGTGGCAAGCATCCCCGCGCCTGTCTCCAAGGTGTTGTTCAGGGTACCGCCTGGCTTATTCCCAGGCTCCCCTCCCCTCTCTTACGGAGACAGTCTGTCTGTCTGTCCGTCCGTCCGTCCGTCCGTCCCTCCCTCCCTCCCTCCCTCCCCCCTCCCTCCCTCCCTGCCCCCCCTCTCTCTCTCTCTCTCTCTGTGTGTCTCCCTCTCACTTCCCTCCATCCTACCGTCCCTCTCTCCTCCCTCCTTCTGTGCCAGTAAGGTCTGGTAGCACCACGGGTTTGTCACCCGGCCTCAGTCTCCGGGTCCTAGAGGGGCGGACCGGACTGGGTCTTCTTCCGGGGTGTGCCTGTTTTCTCCCCAGTCCCATTGGAGTGGCACCTATCCTGTGAAGGGGAATCCTGGGGCTGTTCCGAGTCTGGCCAAGGCCTCGAGTGTTTTGGGCAAGGCCCCAACGTGCACTGTGTGTTTGGGGGATAAGAGGGTTAGCGACGTGCAATGTGCGAGGTTGAGTGCATTTCCAGGGAGCTCTTGGCCCCCTTCTGAGAGTTTGTGCCGGCTGAAGCACTGAAGAGGAAGAGGAGGAGGAGGAGGCCAGGGAGCCGAGTGAGCCGAGCCGGGAGCCGGACAGCAAAGGGCGGACACCGTCAGGAGTGGGGAGAGAGGCTGGCTTGGAGGACTGCGGAGCAAGGGACACGGCCCAGCCACGCACCCACCGAGCGTCCGACCTTATCCACTGAGCGAGGTGCGGCCTGGAGGCCTTGGCCCCCACGAGAGCCTTGCTCTCAGCCTAGGTCAGGGAATCGGGGGCTTTTCGGACCCACAGAACGCCACGACCATGAAGGGAATCTCTGTGCGGTAGGGAAAGGAG
>CM070773.1:150083987-150130647 GCA_036346955.1 Dipus sagitta | reverse complement strand
CTGGTACCCAGGAGAGGTGGGATAGATGGCTGGGTAGACAAATAAAGAACCCAGTGAAGATGTCTGAGTTTAGATGCATAGATAGGTATCATCGTTAGGTGGGCAGTATTTAAATCCACAGGGACTGGCTGAGTTCACAAAGGAAGAAAAGGTGGGAGAGGTGGTGGAGGAGCCTTATTCTCAGTTCATGGTGCTCTGAGATTAAGGACTCTATTTAAGGAAGAAAATCTGGAAATCAATACTGGGGGCTCACAAGTTAGAAGGGATGTTGAGTGGTTTTTGACCTTCTTACCTTGGGAAGAATGAATGTTTTGAGAGGAAGGACATACCCCCATGATAGAGGAGGGGCCACTAGGAGAAAGAAACATGGTGCTGTTGGAAAGAGCAGTTTTCCTGGAATGGTGGTTTATAGATCATGAATGCAAAGACCTGAGGTGTGAGCATGAGGACAGAGATGGTGGCAGGTGCTATGTCAGAGCTCAGGAGGCCATGGGAATATTCTCATCAAGAAGTCAGGAAGGTGTTCCTGGGGACATGGCTCTGAGACCTGCCTGAAGTCTGAGGATAAGGACAAGTTAGCTGTTTCAGAAGACAGGGAGTGAGTGGACAGTTCCTTGAAGAGGAAACAGGGTGGGAAAAAGACTTCAAGATTCATGTAGCAAGGAAAGTACAAAGAAATGAGAGCTGGACAGGGAATACCGGTAAGTGTGGGGCAGAAGTGTGGGGCTGAGGGATTCTTAGAAATCAGAGACTTGCATAAGGCACACGCTTATTTGCTTCTCCCAATATAAAGGGATGCTATTGAGAGGTATTGTGTTGTGTGTGTGTGTGTGTGTGTGTGTGTGTGTGTGTGTATAAGAGAGAGAGAGAGAGAGAGAAAGAGTTATGTGCATGAGTGTGTATATGTGTGTTTTTAAAAGTATGGATGCACCTTTACATGTGCATATACATGTGTGCCTATCTGTGGGTGCCTGTGTAGGGCAGAGGTTAACATTGGGGTTGTGTTGCAGTCAGGTTTGCATTGCTGGTGGAAATCACCCAACCAAGAGCACCTTGTAGGAAAAAAGAGGTTTATTTTGGCTTACAGGCTCAAGGAGGAAGCTCCATGATGTCAGGGGAAAACAATGGCATGAGCAGAGGGTGGACATCACTTCCTGGCCAACATCACATGGACAACAGGAACAGGAGAGTGTGCAAAACACTAGCAAGGGGACACTGGCTATAATACCAATAAGCCCATCCCCAACAGTACACTGCCTTCAGGAGGCGTTAATTCCCAAATCTCCATCAGCTGGGAACCTAGCAATCAGATCACCTAAGTTTATGGGGGACACCTGAATCAAACCACCACGTTCTGCCCCTGGCCCCTATAAACTGTTAACCATCCATGACGTAAAATGCAATGCATTCAGTCCAACTTTAAAAGTCCCCACATTTTTAAATCAATTTTAATGATGTTCAAACATTCCCATACTTATAGATCTTTTAACTAAGCCATAATACCAAAAAAATCCCCTCAAAATCCATAATGGCACAGAATAAACACTCACACTGTAAAAGATAGCATTGGGCTTAGCAAAGAAATATTCAGCCAATACAAGATTTAAACAGGGCAAACATCAGACATGGTAGCTCCAAGTCCAACAACTCTAGCCAGTAACAAATCTTCAAGTCCAATAATTCTAACCAGCAACAAGTCTCTGGTATTCCAATTCCACCCTTCCAGTTAGGTTACTCACAGTCCTGGGAAACTTCATCTGGGGCGGCAGCTCTCCTTGGTGCCCATCTTGTGGTCCCGACATTTCCACTGGGTCTCCACTGCAATCTACAGTTCATCCTCACTGCTCCATCAGGTCTCCATACAGGCATCCAGCAAACCTGCTTCACACTTCCCATGGCCGTTTCCAAAACACAAGACTGCATTGCAAACTCAATGATCCACTCTTTCCAGCATTTCTTATACTCCACAATACCAGGTAGGGTGATAATTTGTTAATCCAGGGGAGAATAAAGCAGACTTTGAAGAACAGGATACTCCTTGAGAATTCAGGCCCCTTCAAAAGAGTCTACATTCTTCCTGTTGCCCCAGTGCAGGTCAGCTGGCTAATCTCAAAGGTTTTAATCTCTCATATGATTGCAGCTGAACAGGCAGCAGTATTGGCCTAAAGATTTTATTTTTCTTTCTTTCTTTCTTTTTTTTTTGGTTTTTCGAGGTAGGGTCTCACTCTAGCCCAGGCTGACCTGGAATTCACTATAGAGTCTCAGGGTGGCCTCGAACTCACGGCGATCCTCCTACCTCTGCCTCCCGAGTGCTGGGATTAAAGGCGTGCGCCACCACGCCCGGGTCTAAAGATTTTATTTTTCTATGCCATATCCCTCTGCTCACACTAGCCCATTTCTACGCAGTGCAACCCTGCACAAGTTCTCAGGACACAACCATAACAGCAAGCCTCTCATAAAAACTTCTAGCCCAGTCCAAGCAAAGCTCTTTCTCACCCTTATAAGCCAAACCTCACGGTCCATAGTTCTTACTGCATTAAGGTCTTCCAACTCTGACCAGAATAGTCTATTAAGCTGTACTTACAGCATTGAAAGGTGTCTCTTAGGCCAAGGTTTCAAATCCTTCCACATTCCTCTTGAAAATTAGCTCGAAAAGGCCAAAGCCACACAGTCAGGTGTCTAGCAGCAAATAACACCACTCCTTGGTACCAACATTATTGTTGCAGTCAGGCTCACATTGCTGGTAGAAATCACCCAACCAAGAGCATCTTGTGGGAAAAAAAGAGGTTTATTTTGGCTTACTGGCTAGAGGAGGAAGCTCCACAGTGGCAGGGGAAAATGATGGCATGAGCAGAGGGTGGACACCACTGCCTGGCTAACATAAGGTAGACAACAGGAACAGGAGAGTATGCCAAACGCTGGCAAGGGGACAATGGCTATTTTACCCATAAGTCTGCCCCCAACAATACACTGTCTCCAGGTGGTGTTAATTCCCAAATCTCTATCAGCTGGGAACCTAGCATTCAAATTACCTAAGTTCACGAGGGATAACTGAATCAAGCCACCACAGGTTGTTACTCTATTGCTTCTCCATATTACTTTTTGAGACAGGGTCTCTTACAAAATCTAGAGCTCACTGATTAAGTCAAGCTAGTCCTAAAGCCCCAGAGATCCTCTTATCTTTGGCTCCTCAGTACTGGGATTACAGGTGTGCACTGCCACACAGTATAAGAAATACATGGAGTAATTTATTCCATGCAGGGGACCTTTAATCAGGTTCGCATGCTTTCATGGAAAATTCTTTACCAACTGAGCTATCTCCCCAACCTCCTGCTAAGAAGTTTTATAAAAGAGACTTTTGGGCTGGGGAGATGACTCAGCAGTTGAAGGTACTTGCTTGCAAAGCCTGCCGGCCTGGATCTGATTCCCAATACACATGTAATGTCCAGTGCATAAAAGAGAGTTGTCCGGTTTTGAAGTGTCATGCAGTGAGTATAAAGGAGCTGACAGGAGGTAGATGAGGGTGGCTGAAGACACAATTAGAAGGAATATGCATGGTCCACCTGTGAGATGACAGCAGTTGAGACTTCACTGTTGGGTGAGTGAGGGAATGATGTCACAGTGATCCCTTGCAGGACAGACAAAAACAAAAAACAGTTCAACAGCATCACTGAAAGTATTTCATCCTTAGAACTGAGTACAGATTTTGCATTTGACATCTCATGTTAATTTATCTCCCTAGTTAATTGTTCTTTAGTGAAATTCAACTCATCCACCATTGGGTTTGTCATGTTAAATGAATCACATCTCTCAAAAGGTTCCCAACTGAGGAAAGCCTCAGACAGCTCAAGCTAGTGTTCATGTTTATCAAGACCGTTCTTGACATGATATACAAAGAAAAATAGCTATATTCATTTCTATCTACCCAGCATACTTCTTGAGGCATGAGGCACTAACTATGCTAAAAATGATTTTCTTGTTATTTAAGATAAACTGATTGCCTTAAGTGTGACTTTTTACCAATGTATTATTTATTAATCACTGCTTTAGACTGTAACACTTAAAAAGTTGAGGGCTGGGGAGATGGCTTAGCAGTTAAGTGCTTGACTGTGAAGCCTAAGGACCCCAGTTCAAGGCTTGATTCCCCAGGACCCACGTTAGTAAGATATACAAGGGGGCATTTATCACACCCCTTCCAGTTTTGGTATTGTTTTCATAAAAATTTCTCTTCTTTATAATGAGATATGTTTGCATTACACATTTCCTATTACACTGCAATTCTTTTTTTGTAGAACTCATCTTGAAGCATCCATTCCTTTTTTCCTCTTTCTTTCTTTCTTTCTTTCTTTCTTTCTTTCCTTCTTTCTTTCTTTCTTTCTTTCTTTTTCTTTGAAGTAGGGTCTCTCTAGCCCAGGCTGACCTGGAATTCACTATGTAACATCAGGGTGGCCTCAAACTCACAGCAATCCTCTTACCTCAGCCTCCTGAGTGCTGGGATTAAAGGCATGCACCACCATACCTGGCCAACTCTGAGCAAAAGAAGATCCTTTTACTGAGCTGGAGTGTTAACAATTCCTGTTGTGCTAGTCATATCTCTTCAAAACCCCAAATGATAGATATACTTAACAGATTGGATCTTCTCTGCACCCCTGAGCCATCATCAAGCTCATAGCTGTGGCTGATCTTAAATAGTCCTTTCTATTCTCGATTATGCCTTTTTACAAGGTTGCTCTTTTCCTAAGTATATGGTTCCCAATTTAGGAAATGGGAATAGTTTTACAAGACATTTAGATAGAATCAACTTTTAAGGGGTTTGTACTAGTCACTTTCCTTGTTGTGACAAACTACATAAAAAAGAAGAAACTTAAAGGAGGAAGAGTTTATTTGGTTTAACAGTTCCAGGAAATGCAGTCCATTATGGCAAGTCAGGAATAGCAGAAGGAAGCAGCTGACATTCAGTCTGTAGTCAGGAAATTCTGATTCTAGTGCAGCTTTATTCAGTCCAAGACCCCAGTCCAGGGAATGGTACCACTCCCAGTTAAGGAGGTTCTTCCCACCTCAGTTGACCTAACCTAGACAGTCTGTCAGAGACATCCTTGGAGGTTTTCCTCCTAGGTGCTTCTCGATCATGTCAAGGTGACCATTAATATGATAATCACAGAGGCTTTTTCTGTTTCAAAGGCTAACTAATTCTTTGAACTCTGAATGAATGCTCTGGGGGCTCAGGAATGGAGAGAAGGTACCTCACATGCTGGACACATTTGATCTCTCTCTCCTCTCTCTCCTTCTCTTCGTCCCTCCCTCCCTCTCTCTCCTTATATATACTTGTCTCACATGTGTCTTGCTATTGTCCTTCTGAGAAGGCTGGTGTTGTAACACTTCTCTCCACTGCCTGCTTTGATCCAGAGATTATGTTAATTCATCTCAACTCCCTTCCTTTTCATCACAAATCAGGTAGTCTGCATGTTATCACGAGGCTTAGAGCCTGGTCCTGGCAGCCGTAACATAATAGGCTCAGCCACCCATTCTAGCCAATTAAAACAGCTGAATTAATATTGAAAAGCAGAAAAGAGATTTATTCAATGTGGCCAAATTGGGAAGAGAGACAAAAAGATCCAGTGACCTCCCCCCCATACACACCAAGACTATCTTTGGGGTTCTGACACGAGGTTTGGGCTTAAATAGAGGGCCAGGGGTATCCATAGCTAAGCAGTCTTTGCCAAAGTGTCATCCTGTCCATCCTTGTCTTGGCACCACTCTCTCCTCTAAACTGGTCTGACAAGTTGCCAGCACTGTGTGAAATCCCTCTCACTGGAAGACAAGCTTCCTCCCTGACTGGCACCAGGCTTTGGCCTTTTCCTTCTCACATCAGGAGGTTCCAGGGGAAATTCCAGTTTTAGGGGATTCATTGATTGGGGAGTCTGATAGCTAAAGGAAATAGTGTGAGTTTCTCTATATAGCATCCTCCTTTCTGCCATGCCATATGTATTTGTGTGTATGTGTTTGTGCATGCATGTAAGTGTGCTTGTATATAGGTGCATGCATGCGTGTGGGGGGGCAGAGCAGAGGACAAGCTCAGGTTGTTCCTCAGATGCCATTTTGAGACTGGATCTCTCACTGACTTGGAATGTGCCAAGTGGACTAGATTGGCAGTCCACAGAGCCCCAGGATCTGCATCTGCTTGCCTCTTCCTGCTGAACTCTGGGATTACAAGGGCATGCCAACACGCTCATCTTTTTCACATGGATTCTGGGGATTGAACTCAGGTCCTCATGCTTGCAAGGCAGGCACTTTACAGACTGAGCCATCTGCCCATCTGTATCTTACTGCCACGCACCTCTGTATTGACATGTTTCTGGTGGGCTAGAGTAGTAAGACAGCATCTGTTCTTTGATTCATCGTCACTTGCAGTGTCCTCATTGCACAGGTGCCGTGAGTCACTTGCTAGAAATTTGGACATGAAGGAGACAGAATGCATCCCCTCCAGCCAAAGGCTTGCAGCAAGGGACTGTTCAATCCAGGCGGCAGAAGACTGAAGCTGAGCTGAGAGAGAATTTGCTCATCTGCTCATCACAAAGGACAACTAACAATGAAGTGCAGAACTTTCTGTGGTGCCTGTGAGGGACTTTGGTGTTATTAAGTGCTCAGGAGGAACCTGGCACTGTTCAGCCCGTTACGCTCATTGCTCTCTGAAGCAGTCGTGATAGGGAACACATCCTTGTTTATCGATGCTCGGTTGATTTAAAACGCAGAACTCAGAAAATTCAGAACTTCCACACAGCTAATAATTAAGTTGCAAAGGTGGATTTTTGGTGTTTAGTATGAAAACTTTTAAGCAGAAATTTCGCACCTCTCACTCATCTTCATTAATTATCAACATCATGCATTCTTCTTTCATCTAACACAAGACCTCATTCTCCTCCATTGAAGTATGTCTCTTCTACACATAAGAACTCAAGTAATTATAAATACAATGTTATCACTATAATGAGAAAAATAAACAAATTTCCCTAACCAATACTAGAGTCATGCTCAATTTATCCTGATTTTTTTTATGATTAAAAGAGGCTCATGGACTGGATATGGCTAATTTAAGCCTGAAGACTATACCTTTAACAACATTCCCTTACTCCCTCCCTACAGTATCAGTCATTAGCCAGGGACATGGTTGTTTCCTGTATGGCTTTACCCATGCTCTGGATTGGGACAGATTGATTTTGCTTGATGTGCTTCTCTAACCCCAGCATTTTCTATAAACTGGCAGTTTAATCTAGTAGCATCATCAGATTCACACAAAATTGTTGTCAACTTGCATCAGGTTGACAGAAATAGACGCTGGTGATACTCAAAACATATCACAACAGGAATCCAGAAGCTGCTGAGAGTTCAGCACTAAGGCAGACTAAAAACATGCCCACCAAGGCTCAGGAAATTTTGCAAAAGAGGGGGCAAAAAGGAGTCACAGGTGGGAGGGAATATACAGAGGCAATCCCCCCACCCCACAATGACTGACTGCTGTTCTCACAACTCAAAAACCACAACTCCATGGTGAATAGCAGCAATCCCACTGAGGAGAGCCCTCAGTGGAATGGGGGGGGGGGAAGGAGAAGGGAAATGATGGTACTAACACATGATGTACCCATAAAAGTTTCTACTTAATTAAAAAATTTGTCTTTAACAGCATTTTTCTTTTAAGATTTAAAGAGACTTTTTTCTTCTCTTAATCCAGTAGAGGGCTGGAGAGATGGCTTAGCAGTTAAGAGCCCAGGAACAGGCCATCCACAGGCCAAGTTTTGGGGTGAAGTTAAACAACCACATGACAGCATTTTTCTTCATTGGAGGTGCTGAGTCTTATGCACTGTAACTCGGGTCAGGTGCTTTCCATCTGAGCCGTACATGGCCAAGGCTCCATCAGCCTTTTGCTGATTATTTTCAAGACATCAATAACCATTTTCAACTTAATAATTTCATTAAATGAAAAATTGCACTTTTCTATGTTTCAGCTATTCCCAGCATTCTCATTTTACTTCCCCCCTTCATCCATTCCATGGATGACCCCACAGACCCCACAGAAACCAAACCATGAGGGCTGGAGTGATGGCCAAAGCGATTAAGGTACTTGCCCGTGAAGGACTCAGATTCAAATTCCCCAGGACCCATGTAAACCAGATGCACAAGGTGACACATGTGTCTAGAGTTCATTTGCATGGCTAGAGGCCTGGCATGTCCATTCTTTCTCTCTCTTTCTCATAAATAAAATAAATAAATCAAATAAAATATTTTTAAAAGAAACAAAATCATGGGATAGTACCAAACCCTGTATAATCTACCAATAATTGAGACAGATACTAAGTAACCAACAGCCATGATGACATCAGAAATAGACATAATTTCACCATACTACTCAGGTTAGTGCAATTTACAATTTCTAAATTACTTATGTCTGGAATTTTCCATGCTATATTTTCTGACTGTTCTTGACCACAGGCAACAACTGAAATCATGGAAAGAAAAAGCATGGGTGGTAGAGGGGCATGGAAATGTACTTAGCATTATTCAGTAAGAATCTTTCCTTATTATTATTATTATTATTATTATTTTTATTGATAACTTCCATACTTGTAAACAATATCCCATATTCCTCCTTTCCCCCACTTTCCCCTTTGAAACTCCACTCTCCATCATATCCCCTCCCCCTCTCAATCAGTCTCTCTTTTATTTTGATGTCATGATCTTTTCCTCCTGTTTTGATGGTCTTGTGTAGGTAGTGTCAGGCACTATGAGGTCATGGATACTCAGGCCATTTTGTGTTTGGAGGAGCACATTGTAAGGAGTCCTATCCCACCCCCCTTTGGCTCTTACATTCTTTCTGTCACCTCTTCCGCAATGGACCCTGAGCCTTGGAAAGTGTGATAGAGATATTGCAGTGCTGAGCACTCCTCTGTCACTTCTTCTCAGCACTATGGTGCCTTCTGAGTCATTCCAAGGTCACTGTCATCTGAAAAGAGAAGATTCTCTAACCAAAAGTGAGAGTAGCATTAATATATGGGTATGAATATTAAAAGAAGTGCTTACTGGGCAGTTTGGTGAGCATAGTTTATACATTTAGCCAGACACCAGCAGATGTTACACCCCTAGGCTCATGACTACCTCTGTTGTAGGTTTTCAGTATCAGGGATATATTCCTTCCCATAGAATGGGCCTCCAGTCCAATTAGAGGGCAGTTGGTTTCCCCCATAACAGATGTGCCACTATTGCACCTGTTGGCTCATTTGGCCTGGCTGGCCAAATATAAGGCTTGCAATGTCCTCTGTTGAGTATCTTCACTGTTCTCTCTCTCCCATTGAACTGCATGCCATGTGACTTTTTCCAGCTTTCTGTCAGCTGGTCTACATGGAGGAGGTTTTCAGCTCAGTTCTGGCAGGATTTCTCAGCGGCCTTGCAGTCCAAGTATGTGGAGTCTTCAGCAATAAGGTCTTGCCATCTATTCCTGGTAGGAAACCAAGGGCCTTGACAATGGCCTGTAATGTTTTAGGCACATCAGGGGCCTCCCTTGCCAACAACTCACTGAAAGGTATCCCATCCCTGGCACTGAAAATTTTCTAGTTACAATCTATGACTCCTGAACGTTCCATTGTCTAAAAAAGTAGATTTCCATATGCCTTATCACCTGGTTTTTATCCTCTTCGATTTTGATTAGCCATCCCTGCACTTTTCCTTTACTCAAGCTCTTCCCCTGTCCTCACTTCGGCCTTTTCACCCCCACAAATTGTTCTTTGACTTACATATATACAATACAATCCTATTAAGTCCCCCTCCCAGAATCTTTCACTTATTTGGTGGCCCTGAGATGTGCTTCTTATCCATGAGGCAGGTGAACAGATTCTACCAATATTCACAATAACTAGTTAGTGTACTCTTAAGAGAACCTAAAACCATGCTGTTTTCAGTGGGGAATGGGATGGAAATTTGACTCTCAATGCCTGCCTGAACCCATCCATCCCTCTTCCTTAGCCTGGGGAGTTTATTTTAAAGACCTTCAACCAGGCAAATATGACCTTCACCAGACGAATTCCACCTTTTGTCAGGCAGATTCCAAAGTTTCCTGGCTTCCAATATTAAAATGAAGTTTTGGCTGAGCCAAATGGGAAGCTGAATTGGTATTTTTTTTTTTTTTTTTTTTTAAGGATAGGAAGAAATGGTGCTCCATGAAAGAGAACTAAAAAGCACAACTGACCAAAAGGTGTGGGCTTCTCTGAAGAAGAGTGGCCTAGGAAAAGAGAAGGCATACCTGGAGGATGGTAACAGCACCTCATTAGCAGACCCTCACAATTAACTTCCTCTGTCATGGGTGTATACTGGGACTTTGTGACTCTCAAGGCGCATTCCTCAGGCTTGCTAGGAAGCTGTGAATTTCTTCTTTAAATACTGTAGCTCTTAACATAATAACGAATTTCCCTTCATAAACAATATATATGGCCAATACTGCCCTAGGCCTGGGAATGAGAGGGGAAAGTTAAAGATTTAGGGTGCTATCTCTTTTTTTTTCCATTTTTTTTGGTTTTTCGAGGTAGGGTCTCACTCTAGCTCAGACTGACCTGGAATTCACTATGTAGTCTCAGGGTGGCCTTGAACTCATGATGATACTCCTACCTCTGCCTCACAAGTGCTGGGATTAAAGTTAAAGGCGTGTGCCACCACGCCCGGCAAGGGTGCTATCTCAATGGGCCATTTGGCCTCCACCAGTGTGCTTGGAAATTTGAAGTTTTTCAAGTCAAAAAGACTTTTGGTTTCCCTTATCAATGATGTTTAGATTCCAGAGTTTTCTGTCAGTGAAGGAAACAAGGCATCTGGAGAGAGTATGCACCTCTTCCCTTGTCATGGTGAATTTCCCTGTTTTTCTATCTTGTCCAATGAGACCCTAAACCTTTGCAGTTTTTAATCAAGAGTTTCAAATGATGCCAAGACAAAATCAAGGTGGAAAGGTCCTAGCTCTTCTCAGCATCTAGATGGCTAAGGAGCCAGGATTCCCATTTCTTTCCTGCTGCTGGTTCCAAGGAAATAGCAGGGGCCACTGGAGTCACCCAGTGCCAGTTAATAGGTGGTGACTGCCCTTTGTGGGCTGATTAACCACACTAATCACCACAGACCCCCAACACTTGGTGGTCAACCACTATGTGTGTTTAGAACCTGCAGCTGGAGCAGCTGCACCCTCTGCTTCATACACGTCTCCAGTGCTCCTGGCCAAGAAGGCTGGGGACTCAGGAGAGGGCTTGCTGAGGCTCACCCTTCTAACTTGCTTTCTGGAGCAGTTAGCATCTTAGAAAGATTGGGGAATTACATGAGTAAATAAATTGTTTATTGTCTGATCCAAAGGGTGTTGCTTTTGTTGACACCAGTAGAAAATTGTAGATTGGAAATGACATGAAGTTTCTCCCCAGCATGAACAGGCATAGCAGCTGGAAGCAAACAGGCTCCATTGAGCCCACGTAAATATTTAAACATGAGTTGTTTCTCTCTGTGCTATCAAAATGATTTTTTTTTTTAAAAATTTAAATCTCTAGGAGGCACTGATGGAGGCTCACTTAACTGGCCCTGTCATACTTGCTGTTCTTTAAGGTTGAGGACACAGGGCCAAGGTTGTCTCTAGCCACCATTGCCCTTGAAAAAGGTGAGTCCTTTCCCAAGATCTCATACCTTCCCTGCCCCATATTTGAGATGCTTTTAATCCTGACTGACAGATCGTGAGTGATACTCAGTCTTCCCAAAGGGAAGCACTGGATGAGATATTTAAATTGCTACATACTGGCCCTCCTGTCCATCTCTACTTGAAAATGTGAAAGAAACAAAAAATTTGTGCACACAGGACTGTTTCTTGGTCAATGGTACCAGAGACTCACAGAGAAGGGACACAGGGTGCGTGTGTAGGACAAGGTCCTGGAAGAGTGTGAGGAAGTACAGTTGTGTCAAAGCAGATGCTCCCCACAGGGGAAGCCTGTGGTTCTCCTCCTCCAGTCCCTTGGAGAGTTGTTTGTAGATGGCACTGATATAGGATAGAAGCACACCTTTATAACCATGGATATGTAAATTAGACACTTAGTGGGGCCCGCCAACCGATCAGAATCCTTAATATTCACTAAGGCACAGGAAAGGGGTGCAGTATTTAGCAGAACCTGCCAGCCTGGGAGGGGAGGAAGTGCAGGTTTGAAGACAGCCAGTGAAAACCTTGGGGTGAAAGACCATGAAGCAGTTCCTGGTGGCCATCTTAACTTATGCTAGAGTTTCCTTTGAGTCTGGCTAGGGCAGGATTTGTCTTCTTCTTTAAGTTATATACTGAACTCAGGAGAGGGCTTGCTGAAGCTCACCCTCCTGACTTCTTTCCGGAGCAGTTAGCATCTTGGAAAGACTGGAATTACATGAGTAAATATGGTGTTTCTTCTCTGATCCTTTATAAATTGTTATATGTTGAACTCCAAGATAAGTGCATATATACACTTATCTTCTTGGTCCCACCTATACTTAACAAACAAACAAAATGACCTTGCTTCTAGTCTGTCAATACAGTATTGAGTCTTTGGGAGTCATCTTCTGCAGAATGGTTGCAGTGGGCATGGACACAGAGCACACCTACCACTTGCCACTGTACCCATGTCTACCTGGACTCAGGGCAGAGTCATCTGATGAAGAAGAAGAAAGACTTACTATCAGTCACAGGCCCAGATGGGGCTCCTACAACAGTCTTAGAATCTGTCTAATATATGAAAATATAATCTAGGAAAGGCAAAAAATCTTATTCCTAATAATGTTTTTATTATTTTCATATGCATGGGTGGTGCATGTGCATGTTTGAATGTGAATGAATGAAAGTGTGTGCATGAGTGCATGTGTGCATGAATGAGCATGGATATGGAGGTGAAATGACAATATTTAATGCCATGCCTCAGTTACATATGCACCTGTTTTTGAGACAGAGTCTCTTATTGGCCTGGAGCTAATCAGCTAGGATTGATTGTACATAGGCCAGAGAGCTCCAGGGAGCCTCCTGTCTCTGCCTCCCCAGCACTGAAAAATAGGTGGGACGGGGTCCTTTGGCTTCACAGTAAAAGGCTCTAACCCCCAAGGCAATCTCCAGGTTCCCACAGCTCCTGTGCCTGGCCTTTTGTCCCTTGCTTTTTCCAGCTAGGCTTGAGTTCTAGTACCGGCTGACCTGGAATTCAGGATGTAGCCACAGGGTGGCTGCAATGTCACGCTTATCTTATCTCTGCTGCCAGTAAAGGAGCCTGCCATGACTTCAAGATCCCTGTGTTGATGATGCTCAACTGCTCTGATCATGGAAAATCAGAGATTAGATGAAAATGCCACAAGATGGGACAAAGGTCACAAACAGGCCTAAAGGTTTGTCCTTCAACAGGGATACCCTAGAATGAAATATGTATATGACTTCCATCTGAACCACAGACATGGCTATCATTTTCTGGCAAGTAAAGCTATCATTCCAGTGCAGCATACAAGAACCTGTTTGGAAAAGTGGAGACGCTGGGTGCAGTGTCGTCTTCACAATCACCATAAAGCATAATCATGCCTGCTTTTTTCTTCCACGTCACATGGGAATTTCTCATGATTGTGAGGAGCAAGTAAGGCCACAACAGATTCTAACTGTGCTCCCAGTGGACCGTGTGTTATGTACTTACCGTATTTTCCTTGATATGTGTGAACGTTACTCAATGGAAGAGGGGCACGGCCATGATTTTCCAATAATTATCCTTCTGGTTCTTCATTCCACCTGCACCCATTGTTGGGTCACGATGGTTCTCGAGAGCCTGTGAATGGCTACACCAACCCTCAGAGTACATGTTTGGAACACGACTCTCCTAAGTCTTTCTGGCCAGGCTTCAGCAATTTTGCCCTGGGCCTATAAAGCATGAAGAATTTCGACACTTACATAAGGGTTTTACTCATATTTTGTTTGCCCTCTCAAATGTGGGACACTTCTGTGTGTCTATTGGCTCAAACTGACGTCAGTCCTCCGGCTACAAAGGGGCTCAGGACCCATAGGTAGTGTCTCACTTCATCTGTAAGCTCTGCATGTACCATGCGCATGTGATCACTTAAGTCACGAGTGTGTCAGGGGCCTCCTTTCCCTAGCACACAGAGATTCCCTGAATCATCGTGGCATTCTCTCGGTCCGAAAAGCTCCTGATTCCCTAACCTGGGGGGAGAGCGAAGCTATCAACCCAGGTTAGGGAACTGGCTCTCTTCCAAAAAATGGTCAGTTTTATCCCATCCAAAAAGATGGCTGATGCATGGCCATATGCCTGCCCGAGTCATCCTTGTTCACATTGAGCACTTTTTTTGGGTTCACCCTCTCACTTACAATTGTAAGTCTACTGGAATGGGGATGTCTGAAATGTGAGGGAACAGGGCCCGGAGGGTGTGTTTCTCTGGGAATAAGAGAGCTCCAGAAAGTATCCTTTAATTGGCTGAAGAAGGAGGGCCTCCACGAGTGCCAGGCCAGCTGACAGACCAGGAGAGGCTGCCTCAAACATCAAACATTGAGAAATTTGAAAATCGTCGAGAACGTCTGAGTCCACTTCCATGGACTGCTCACTTACCCGTGTCCCGGGTGATGATGAGGTGTCCCCATTTCTAAACCGTGCAGGGATGCTGGTCCAGGTTTCTTGAGAGAGAGGCTGACAACTCCAGGACTTCTCAGCAGCGGTGTTTTGCTTCCACCCAATGACAGAGGTGGTAGGACGCTTGCTTCTGGGTGGAACGCCACTCACATAGGCTCTGTAACTCCTTCTTGACCTGTTGTAAATAAGAATTCATTTGCTTACCGTCTATCAGAATAAAATTCCTAGGTACACATGACAAGTGCGGGCCAAGGAGGCCCTCACTCTTCAGAAACCTGTGTTAAGCACATTTTCATCCCCCTGCACAAGCAGGAGAAAAAAAAGTATTTTACTTATTAAAATGTGAGAGAGAAGCCAGGCGTGGTGGCGCACGCCTTTAATCCCAGCACTCGGGAGGCAGAGGTAGGAGGATCACCGTGAGTTCGAGGCCACCCTGAGACTCCATAGTGAATTCCAGGTCAGCCTGGGCTAGAGTGAGACCCTACTTCAAAAAAACCGAAAAACCAAAAAGAAAAAAAAATGTGAGAGAGAAAGAGAGAGATAGGGAAGAGAAAGGGAGAGATACAGGGAATGGGCACACCAGGTGCCCTACCCCACCCGAGCACCCCGTCGTGCATTGGGCTCGCATGGATCCTGGGGATTCGAACCTGGGTCCTTTGGCTTCAGAGTAAAAGGCTCTAACCCCCAGGCCATCTCCTGGTTCCCACAACTGCCTTGCCTGGTCTTCTTTCCCTTGCTTTTTCTTGCTGGGCTTGAGGTGTGGTACCGGCTGACCTGCAATTCACGATGTAGCCACAGGGTGGCTGCGATGCCATGCTCATCCTCTTATCCCTGCTGCCAGGAAAGGTGCCTGCCATGACTTAAAGCTCCCTGTGTTGATGATGCTCAACTGCTCTCATCATTGAGAATCAGAGATCAGATGAAAATGCAGCAAGATGGGTGAAAGTTCACAAACAGCCCCAAATGTTTGTCCTTCAACAGGGATACCCTAGAATGAAATATGTATATGACTTCCATTTCACCCACAGACATGGCTATCATTTTCTGGCAAGTCAACATATCATTCCAGTGCAGCATACAAGAACCTGTTTGGAAAAGTGGAGACGCTGGGTGCAGTGTCGTCTACACTGTCACCATGAAGCATAATCATGCCTAATTTTTTTCTTCCATGTCACATGGGAATTTCTCATGATTGTGAGGGCCAGTAAGGCCAGAACAGATTGTAACTGTGTTCCCAGTGGACCCTGAGTTATGTACTTACCATATTTTCCTTGATGTCTGTGAACATTACTCAAAGAACGAGGGGCACGTCGTGGTTTTACAATACTTACCCTTCTGGTCCTTCATTCCACCTGCACCCATTGTTGGGTCACGATGGTTCTCGAGAGCCTGCGAATGGCTACAACAACCCTCAGAGTACATGTTTGGAACCCGACACTCCTAAGTCTTTCTGGCCAGGCTTCAGCAATTTTGCCCTGGGCCTATAAGGCATGAAGAATGTCGATAGTTGCACATGGGTTTTACTCATATTTTGTTTGACCACTCGAACTTGGGACACTTCTGTGTGTCTACTGCCTCAAACCAACGTCAGTCCTCCAGCTAGAAAGGGGCTCAGGACTCATTGGGAGTCATCTGTGAGCTCTGCATGTCCCATATGCATGTGACCACTTAAGTCACGTGTGTGTCAGGGGCCTCCTTTTCCTAGCACATGGAGATTCCCTGCATCGTCATGGCATTCTCTCGGTCCAAAAAGCTCCCGATTACCTAAGCTAGGGTGAGAGCGAAGCTGTCACCCTAGCTTAGGTAATCGGCTGTCATCAGGAAAATGGGTCAGTTTTATCCCATCCACAAAGACGGCTGATGCGCGGCCATATGCCTGCCCGAGTCGTCCTTGTTCACATTGAGCACTTTTATTGGGTTCATCCCCTCACTTAAAAGTGTTGAGCCTACTGGAATGGGGATGTGTGAAATGTGAGGGAGCAGGGCCCGGAGGGTGTGTTTCTTTGGGAATAAGAGAGCTCCAGAAAGTATCCTTTAATTGGCTGAAGGAGGAGGGCCTTCACGAGTGCTGGGCCAGCTGACAGACCAGGAGAGGCTGCCTCACACATCAAACATTCAGACATTTGAAAATCGTCGAGAACGTCTGAGTGCACTTCACAGACTGCTCACTTACCCTTGTCCCTGGTGATGATGAGGTGTCCACCTTTCTGAAACCTGCAGGGATGCTGGTCCAGGTTTCTTGAGAGAGAGGCTGACAAATACAGGACTTCGAAGGAGCGGTGTTTTGCTTCCACCCAATGACAGAGCCGGTAGGACTCTACTTCTAGGTAGAACGGCACTGCCATAGGTTCTTTAACTCCTTGAACTGTTTTGAATAGGAATTGATTTGCTTACCTTCCATCCGAATAAAATACCTAGGCACACATGACAGGTGCGGGCCGAGGAGGCCCTCACTCTTCAGAAACCTGTGTTGAGTGCAATTTCATCCCCCTGCCCCACAAAGAAAAAAAGTATTTTACTTATTTAAATGTGAGAGAGAAAGAGAGAGATAGGGAAGGGAAAGGGACAGATACAGGGAATGGGCACACCAGGTGCCCCCTTTGCATTGGGCTCGCATGCATCCCGGGGATTCAAACCGGGGCCCTTTGGCTTCACAGTAAAAGGCTCTAACCCCCAGGCCATCTCCCGGTTGCCACAATTGCCGTGCCTGGTCTTCTTTCCCTTGCGTTTTCCTGCTAGGCTTGATGTCTGGTACCGGCTGACCTACAATTCAGGATGTAGCCACAGGGTGGCTGCGATGTCATGCTCATCCTCTTATTCCTGCTGCCAGGAAAGGTGCCTGCCATGACTTAAAGCTCCCTGTGTTGATGATGCTCAACTGCTCTCATCATTGAGAATCAGAGATCAGATGAAAACGCTGCAAGATGGGTCAAAGGTCACAAACAGGCCTAAAGGTTTGTCCTTCAACAGGGATATCCTAGAATGAAATATGTATATGAATTCCATATCATCCACAGACATGGCTATCATTTTCTGGCAAGTCAACATATCATTCCAGTGCAGTATACAAGAAGCTGTTTGGAAAAGTGGAGATGCTGAGTGCAGTGTCCTCTACACTGTCACCATAAAGCATAGTCATGCCTGCTTTTTTCTTCCATGTCACATGGGAAATTCTCATGATTGTGAGGAGCACAAAACCCTCAGAGTACACGTTTGGAACCCGACACTCCTAAGTCTTTCTGGCCATGCTTCAGCAATTTTGCCCTGGGCCTATAAGGCATGAAGAATGTCAATACTTGCAATGGGATTTACTCATATTTATTTGCCCTCTCGAATTTGGAACAGTTCTGTGTGTGTACTGCCTCAAACAGACGTCAGTCCTCCGGCTAGAAAGGGGCTCAGGACTCATAGGTAGTGTCTCACTTCACCTGTAAGCTCTGCATGTCCCATGCACATGTGACCACTTAAATCACGTGTGTGTCAGGGGCCTCCTTTCCCTAGCACACGGAGATTCCCTGAATCATTGTGGCATTCTCTCGGTCCGAAAAGCTCCCGATTCCCTCACCTAGGGTGAGAGCGAAGCTGTCACCCTAGATCAGGGAATCAGCTCTCTTCAGAAAAAGGGTCAGTTTTATCCCATCCACAAAGGCAGCTGAGGCATGGCCATATGCCTGCCCTAGTCGTTCTTGTTGAAATTGAGCAATTTTTTCGGGTTCATCCCCTCACTTACAAGTGTTGAGCCTACTGGAATGGGGATGTCTGAAATGTGAGGGAGCAGGGCCCGGAGGGTGTGTTTCTCTGGGAATAAGAGAGCTCCAGAAAGTATCCTTTAATTGGCTGAGGGAGGAGGGCCTCCACGAGTGCCAGGCCAGCTGACAGACCAGGAGAGGCTGCCTCACACATCAAACATTCAGACATTTGAAAATCGTCGAGAACGTCTGAGTCCAATTGCATGGACTGCCCTCTTTTCCCTGTCCCTGGTGATGATGAGGTGTCCTCTTTTCTGAAACATGGACGAATGCTGGTCCAGGTTTCTTGAGAGTGAAGCTGACAACTCCAGGACTTCTAAGGAGCGGTGCTTTGCTTCCACCCCATGACAGAGGAGGCAGGACTCTTACTTCGGGGTGGAACGCCACTCACATAGGTTCTTCAATTCCTTCTGGATGTGTTTTGAATAGGAATTGAATCAGAATAAAATTCCTAGGTACACATGACAGGTGGTGGGCACGGAGGCCCTCACTCTTCAGTAACCTGTGTTGAGCACATTGACGTCCCCCCGCCCCCACAAGGAAAAGAAAGTATTTTACTTCTTTAAATGTGAGAGAGAAACAGACAGAGATAGGGAAGAGAAAGGGAGAGACAGAGGGAACTGGCACACCAGGTGCCCTACCGCCCATGAGCGCCCCCTTGTGCATCGGGCTCGCATGCGTCCCGGGGATTCGAACCCGGTTCCTTTGACTTCCCAGCAAAAAGCGCTAACCCCCAGGCCATCTTCCGGTTCCCACATTGCCCGTGCCTTCTCTTCTTTCCCTTGCTTTTCCCAGCTGTTCCTGAGCTCTAGTAGCGGCTGAACTGGAATTTAAGACGTAGCTGAATTTGTCATGATTGGGAGGAGCAAATGAGGCCACAGCAAAGTCTAACTGTGTTCCCAGTGGACCGTGTCATGTACTTACCGTGTTTTACTTGATGTGTGTGAACGTTACTCAGTGAACCAGGGGCACGTCCGTGATTTTCCAATACTTACCCTTCTGGCCCTTCATTCCACCTGCACCCACTGTCGGGTCACGATGGCTCTCGAGAGCCTGCGAATGCGTGAACAAACCCTCAGAGTACACGTTGGGAACCCGACACTCCTAAGTCTTCCTGGCCTGGCTTCAGCAATTTTGCCCTGGGCCTATAAAGGCATGAAGAATGTGCATACTTGCATACGGGTTTTACTCATATTCTGTTTGCCCTCTCGAACTTGGGACACTTCTGTGTGTCTGCTGTCTCAAACAGACGTCAGTCCTCTGGCTAGAAAGGGGCTCAGGACTCATAGGTAGTGTCTCACTTCACCTGTAAGCTCTGCATATCCCATGCGCATGTGACCACTTAAGTCACCTGTGTGTCATGGGCCTCCTTTCCATAGCGCACTGAGATTCCCTGCATGGTCGTGGCATTCTGTCAGTCTGAAAAGCTCCCGATTCCCTAACGTAGGGTGAGAGAGAAGCTATCACCCTAGGTTAGGGAATCAGCTGTCTTCAGAAAATGTGTCAGTTTTATCCCATCCACAAAGGCGGCTGAGGCATGGCCATATGCCTGCCCGAGTCGCTGTTGCTCAAATTGAGCAATTTTTTCGGGTTCACCCCCTCACGTACAAGTGTTGAGCCTACTGGAATGGGGATGTCTGAAATGTGAGGGAGCAGGGCCCGGAGGGTGTGTTTCTCTGGGAATAAGAGAGCTCCAGAAAGTATCCTTTAATTGGCTGAGGGAGGAGGGCCTCCACGAGTGCCAGGCCAGCTGACAGACCAGGAGAGGCTGCCTCACACATCAAACATTCAGACATTTGAAAATCGTCGAGAACGTCTGAGTCCAATTGCATGGACTGCCCTCTTTTCCCTGTCCCTGGTGATGATGAGGTGTCCTCTTTTCTGAAACATGGACGAATGCTGGTCCAGGTTTCTTGAGAGTGAAGCTGACAACTCCAGGACTTCTAAGGAGCGGTGCTTTGCTTCCACCCCATGACAGAGGAGGCAGGACTCTTACTTCGGGGTGGAACGCCACTCACATAGGTTCTTCAATTCCTTCTGGATGTGTTTTGAATAGGAATTGAATCAGAATAAAATTCCTAGGTACACATGACAGGTGGTGGGCACGGAGGCCCTCACTCTTCAGTAACCTGTGTTGAGCACATTGACGTCCCCCCCGCCCCCACAAGGAAAAGAAAGTATTTTACTTCTTTAAATGTGAGAGAGAAACAGACAGAGATAGGGAAGAGAAAGGGAGAGACAGAGGGAACTGGCACACCAGGTGCCCTACCGCACATGAGCGCCCCCTTGTGCATCGGGCTCGCATGCGTCCCGGGGATTCGAACCCGGTTCCTTTGACTTCCCAGCAAAAAGCGCTAACCCCCAGGCCATCTTCCGGTTCCCACATTGCCCGTGCCTTCTCTTCTTTCCCTTGCTTTTCCCAGCTGTTCCTGAGCTCTAGTAGCGGCTGAACTGGAATTTAAGACGTAGCTGAATTTGTCATGATTGGGAGGAGCAAATGAGGCCACAGCAAAGTCTAACTGTGTTCCCAGTGGACCGTGTCATGTACTTACCGTGTTTTACTTGATGTGTGTGAACGTTACTCAGTGAACCAGGGGCACGTCCGTGATTTTCCAATACTTACCCTTCTGGCCCTTCATTCCACCTGCACCCACTGTCGGGTCACGATGGCTCTCGAGAGCCTGCGAATGCGTGAACAAACCCTCAGAGTACACGTTGGGAACCCGACACTCCTAAGTCTTCCTGGCCTGGCTTCAGCAATTTTGCCCTGGGCCTATAAGGCATGAAGAATGTGCATACTTGCATACGGGTTTTACTCATATTCTGTTTGCCCTCTCGAACTTGGGACACTTCTGTGTGTCTGCTGTCTCAAACAGACGTCAGTCCTCTGGCTAGAAAGGGGCTCAGGACTCATAGGTAGTGTCTCACTTCACCTGTAAGCTCTGCATATCCCATGCGCATGTGACCACTTAAGTCACCTGTGTGTCATGGGCCTCCTTTCCATAGCGTACTGAGATTCCCTGCATGGTCGTGGCATTCTGTCAGTCTGAAAAGCTCCCGATTCCCTAACGTAGGGTGAGAGAGAAGCTATCACCCTAGGTTAGGGAATCAGCTGTCTTCAGAAAATGTGTCAGTTTTATCCCATCCACAAAGGCGGCTGAGGCATGGCCATATGCCTGCCCGAGTCGCTGTTGCTCAAATTGAGCAATTTTTTCGGGTTCACCCCCTCACGTACAAGTGTTGAGCCTACTGGAATGGGGATGTCTGAAATGTTAGGGAGCAGGGCCTGGAGGGTGTGTTTCTCTGGGAATAAGAGAGCTCCAGAAAATATCCTGTAATTGGCTGAAGGAGGAGGGCCTCCACGAGTGCCGGGCCAGCTGACAGACCAGGTGAGGCTGCCTCACACATTAAACATTCAGACATTTGAAAATCGTCGAGAATGCCTGAGTCTACTCACGTGGACTGCCCACTTTCCCCTGTCCCTGGTGATGATGAGGTGTCCCCTTTTCCGAAACGTGCAGGGATGCTGGTCCAAGTTTCTTGAGAGAGAGGCTGACAAATCCAGAACTTCTAAGGAGCGGTGCTTTGCTTCCACCCAATGACACAGGCGGCAGGACTCTTGCTTCTGGGTGGAAAGCCACTCACATAGGTTCTTCAATTCCTTCTGGACGTGTTTTGAATAGGAATTGAATCAGAATAAAATTCCTAGGTACACATGACAGGTGCTGGCCCAGGAGGCCCTCACTCTTCAGTAACCTGTGTTGAGCACCTTGACGTCCCCCCGCCCCTGCCCCCGCCTGCGGGGAGTTATACAAGGACCCGAGGGGAAAATAACCTGGACGAGAGACAAGAGACACAAAGAAGGAGAACAAGTCTAGAGTCTGATCAATGTCTCAGATTTATTCAGGCAAGTAGAAGCTTTTATACAGAAAACAAATCTTTTCAGACAGTGCCTACGTGCCTAAGGTCTGCTCCACAAATCCCCCTGTGTCTGAAGACTGTTTGCCAAGGCCATACGACAAGGTCTCTGTGCCCAGAGATCCCAAAACAACTGCAGTTCTCTTGGTCAAAGAGCTGCCACAGCTCCCAACATCTCCTCCCTTCTTTTATACGAAAGAGGGGGAGATCCGCTGTTCAGTGGTGGGCTTTAACCAACTGGGGGAGTATTGACCTGACTCCTCCCGTGGGCTGTCATTTTTCGTCCCACAATTTTGGCCCTTGGTACCTTTTGGAGAGGGGAGGCAGGGCCTATATGATCATAATAAGTGTGGTACCAACCTCCATGCAAGTCAGGTTTTTCTCTCAGGGAATTCAGAAGCGGTCAGAAAGGGACCTTCCCTTGTGGTGCTTTGCCTCACACCCATGTTGGTGACCATATTGCACTCACTTTATTGTGAGCCAATATGCATAGGTCTGAATCCTATGCAGCTCCAAAAGGAGGGGAGTCAAGGACGTATTCTATAGGGCATAGCTTGGACCTCTGCACCAACATTCACAATAGACTTCAGTGGACACTTGAAGAAAATAGGCAACAGGCATAAGAGAAGCAGAAGGCAAACTCCCACAGCTGCAAAGCTGCCTATCCAGGAACTCAGAGAGTCCCAACCAGGCAACACAGACTTAATTGCAGCAAGTAAATCATTAGCAGCCTTAGTGGCATCAAAGTCAAGATGACTATTCTGTATAGCTAGAATTTCTGAATGTAAATTAATCAAATCTAACGAAATGTTATCATGGTGCCAAATTCCTTCCAAATGCATTTTGACCTTTACCCAATTTTCATAACTAGCATTGTAAATTTTAGAGGTGATGCAGATCCATTGGTAATCTGCATGGCATTCCAATCGAGCTCTAATCTTCATTCCTTGAATTTGCTCTCCTAAATAGGTCACTATATCAAACAAAGCATCTATTTTTTTCTTCTAACTTCTTGTCTATGGTAACTTGAGTTCCTAAAGCAACAGAAACGTTTTTAGCTAGATTATTAACAAAGTGTGCAGTATGGACTTCTTGTGTAAGAGCAATAGCAGCAGTAGTAATAGAAGCTAATAATGTAATAAATGCAACAATCCCAGCAATAACTAAACCTACAACTCTCTTTTGTCTACTTAAACTATTTTTAACCTCCTCTAGTATTTGAATACCCTTGTCAGAATACCAAGGCTTTGAAAGATTAACAGGAATCATAATAAATGCAGGTTGTTTGACAATCATTGCAGTTCCAGAATCATGAGAAGTACAATTGGACAGACTACAATTATCACAGGTAACATTAAACATTCCCTCAGACTCATGATACCAAGTAATATTTATATTTCCTAACATCAGGGCATAATGTGGTGTAACACAGGCCATAACAGTTCCCTTCGGAAGGCTATTTGAATCATTGCTGTCAGATGTAACCTTGATACCTCCCATAGCAGCAGCAATTTTCCACACGTAAGTTTGCTTATGTCCATTGTCTGACCACCACAATCCTGAGGACAGTCCAGTAGCCCAATCATAAACCCATTCAGTTTTATTCTCTATAGAGCCTGCTGATCCTGACCAATCCTTAACATATCTAGTAGACCCAGAAACATTGTACCTGATAAATTTTTTCCCTACACATTTGCTCCAATGTATAGATTTATTGAACCAAGGTGTATTTCCTTCACAGGCAATAAAGTCCTCTGGTGGATTATCCTTTGTAACTTGATTTCCATAGGGAAGCCAAATAGAAATTCTGCTTGTTTGGACCTGCTTTATCTTTTTTGTACCTTGTACATGCTCTTGTACATGCTTTACAGTAATCTTTCTTTCCTTTATTTCAAAACATCCCACTCTGCTAATCTTAGAAAAGCATAGTGGAATACCTAGACCACGCCTTGAATATGAACTCATAATTATTTGATGTAATTCTATATTTTTACTAGATGGCGTACTTAGCAACTGAGTGTTATTGACTAGAACTATGATTTCTTTTTTCTCCCAAGTCACTGGATGTAATATAGGAGGATCAGGAACATAGTTCCAGTAAAGTTCACTGTAAGCAAGATGTAGATGACTCCATATTATCAGGATCAGCAGTGTCCTCTTGTTTGATCTCGTGGCCTGCATGCCACACCAAATGTTCTGGCAACATTTTCTTTCTGTGAAAAAATACAAACAGATCCTCATCCCCATATTAATACAGGGTCGGGTCCATTCCATTTGTTAGTCAATGGATCTTTCCACATGGCTTTGGCAAAGGTATTTTTTTGTATTTGAGTGCCAAAAGCGATCAGCAGCTGAATTTCCCTGAGTATCAAGGGTTAAAAAGTTTAGGACAAACAAGGCATGATGAAGGATATTTCTTGGAGAGCCCTTTATGGGGTACAAATCCCCCATTTTAATTTTTGGAGTGTATATTTAATAGTTTGATGGGTTCGCTCAACAATTCCTTGACCTTGGGGATTGTATGGTATGCCTGTAATATGTTTAATTTGTAGTTGATGACAGAAATTTTGGAATTTTTTTCCAGTATATCCAGGACCATTATCAGTTTTAATAATTTGGGGCTTTCCCATGACACCAAGGCAATTGAGTACATGAGCAATGACATTTTTTGAAGCTTCTCCAGCACAGAGGCTGGCAAAGATGAATCCACTAAATGTATCCACAGTAACATGGAGGTACTTAAGATTACCAAATGAGGGAACGTGTGTTACATCCATTTGCCAGATCTCATTGGGAATTAAACCTCTAGGATTCACGCCTAGGTGGGGGACTGGTAGGAGGGTGACACAGTTTGTGCATTGTTTGACTATCTGGCAAGCTTGTTCCCTAGTGATTTTAAAAAGAAGACGCAATGTTTGAGCATTAAGGTGATGTACAGAGTGAGCTGCTTTGGCCTGGGCCACAGGATCAAGTTCAGTAAGGAAGGCAAACTGGGTGGCTTTGTCAGTCATGGAATTGCCTGTGGCTAGAGGCCCAGGGAGTCCAGAATGAGCACGAATATGGCCTATATAAAAGGATGTTGTCTAGAATGTATGCATTGTTGAATGGAGGAAAAGAGAGGAGTGGCATTTGTAGTGGGTTTTATGTATGGCACAGTTTCTAAGAGGGGGATGGAATGAGCAATATAAGCACTGTCAGTATACAGATTAAAGGAAGTACTTGGGAGTTGTTGGAAAACCTGTAGAACAGCAAAAAGCTCCACCAGTTGAGCAGAGTGGAATGGGGATTGTAGGGAAGTGGTTTGATTGTTTACAGTGAAGGCTGCCATTCCATTAGAGGAGCCATCAGTGAAAACTAGGGGGACATGGGGAAGGGGTTGGGGAGAGGTCAATGTAGGAAAAACAAATGGTTGAATTTTTAGAAAGTGAAGAAGCTTGTTAGCAGGGTAATGATTATCAAGGGATCCCTGAAAAGAGGTGCAAGATATTGCCCAGTCGTCATCATTTTGTATTAACCATTGTATTTGGGTAGTGGAGTAGGGTAGAATGATTTTATCAGGGTCCTTACCAAATACTTTTCTACTTTGATCACGTCCAATTTTTATTAATTTTGCCACCCACGAGGTGTAAGGGGTAAGGACTTTGGGTGGTGAAGCGGGTAAATGGACCCAGAAGAGGGGCCCCTTTTGCCAGAACACCCCGGTGGGTGTAAAGTCAGTGGCACAAATGACCAGGAGAAGAGGCTCCTCATAAGAGATAAAAGTGACTCTTTGGCTCAGAATTGCAGCCTCCACTATCTTCAGAGCCTCTAGGGCGGGGGCCGTTAATGAGCGGCTGGAGGCAGGGTCTGGGTCTCCTTTGAGGATGTCAAACAAGGGTTTAAGCTCTCCAGTAGTTAACTTAAGGCCTGAGCCAATTGACATCTCCTATGAGTTTTTGAAAATCATTTAAAGTTTTTAGATGATTAATTCTAAGTTGAATCTTTTGTGAAAGAATTTTGTTATGAAAAAGTTCAAAGCCTAAGAATAAGTAAGGGGGTTTTAATTGGATTTTATCAGGAGCTATTTGAAGACCAGCTCTGGTAAGGGCCCTAGAAAGCTCTTGAGAGCAAATAAGGAGTTCAGTGGAATCAGGTCCGCCAAAAGAATGTCATCCATATAATGAATAATATACAAGGAAGGTCATCTATATCTAAATGGATCTATAACTTGCGCAAATTTTTTTAAACAGCGTAGGGCTGTTGACCATCCCTTGGGGCAAGACCTTCCATTGGAATCTCGGCATACGGCCTTTAAAATTTATCACAGGTAAACTAAATGCACAATGCTGACGATCCTCAGGGTGCAAGGGAATTGTAAAAAAGCAATCCTTTAGGTCAATAATGATTTTACAATATCCTGCAGGAATTGACACTGGAGTGGGGAGGCCTGGTTGTAGGGCTCCCATAGGTACCATGGCCTTATTAATTTCTCTAAGGTCCTGGAGCAACCTCCATTTTCCAGACTTTTTCTTTATAACAAAGATAGGAGTATTCCAAGGAGAAGTGGTAGGTTCAATATGGCCTGCAGCAAGTTGTTCCTGCACTAACATCGTGGTTGCAGTTAATTTTTCAGAAGTTAAAGGCCATTGATCAACCCACACAGGTTTTGTTGTTTTCCAGGATATCTTATCTGCATGGGGTACAGGCATGTCAACAGCCATTAGGATAAATTTTCATAGCCTATTCCAGCACGATCAGTCTTTATAGTAACTGGGATTGGCTCTTTTGTTCCCTGAGAATATTTGCCCAATCCTTGTCCTGGGCGAAAGCCTTGATTAAGCATTTGGCAAGCTACCAACTCATCAGGGCTGCACATAATGAGTTTCATTTGAGAGAGGAGGTCTCAGCCCCAGAGACTAATGGGCAGGCCTGTGACCACATAAGGTTGAATGGTGCCTTGATTGCCCTCCTCATCCTCCCATTGAATAACTTCAGAACTTTGTAAAGGGTTAGAGGCCTGTCCAATTCCTTTGAGATGGGTCATGGAAGCGGTGAGAGGCCAAGATGCAGGCCAGTCTTTACTGGAAATAATTGTGGCATCTGCACCAGTGTCTATAAGACCTGCAAAGGTTTTTCCTTTTAATTTTAATTTAAGAAGGGGTCTTGTTTGAGTGACGTTTTGTGCCCAATAAGTATCTGATGACCCAAACCTATGGGGGCCTCTCTTTTGTTTTTGGCAAGGCACCTTATCATTGAGGGGCAATAGTATTAACTGAGCAATTCGTTGGCCAGGAAAAATGGTAATAGGCCCCTGAAGGGCAATAGCCATTAATTTAATTTCCCCAGTATAGTCATTGTCAATGACTCCTGGAGAAATGGTGAGGCCCTGAATGGTTGAACTGGCACGTCCCAAGATAAGGCCAAAAGTATCCAGAGGTAGGGGACCAAAGACTCCCGTAGAGAGGATTTGAGTTCCCATCTCTGTGTTAATATTAATTGGGAGGTGGAACAGAGGTCCAGTCCTGCACTACCGGCAGTTGCCCGGGAGAGGGCAGTGATGTCACATTTTGGACCAATTGAGGGACGAACCTGACAACCCCAGGGTTCTGTCCGGTATGGGTCTTGGGGCCCTGGGGTGGGCCCCATAAGAAGTTTCTCTGCCTCTGGGGTAGAGGTTTACCCTGTATATCAGTTTTGGAGTGGCAGTCAGAGGCCCAATGCTTGCCTTGCTTGCATCGCAGGCACAGAGAAGATGGGAGCGGCCGCTCAGCCTTAGGGGCCGTGCAATCTCTGGAAAAATGACCCAGGTTGTTTGCAATTAAAACAAGTTTGTGCTTGTCCCCCTGGGTAAAATCTTTAAGGGCCGCTCCTATGGCTAGTCCAATGCTGCGGGACGCAGGGTCTACATCAGCACAGAGTTTGATAAAGTCAGAGATATTTTTGCCATGGCGATGGGGGTGTATAGCCGCTTGGCAGGCAGAGTTAGCATTCTCAAGGCAAGATGTCTAACAAATTCATTATCTGTTTCCTCCTTTCCCATGAGCCGTTCAGCGGCCTCTGTAAGGCGGCTGATAAAATCACTATAAGGCTCTTGTGGACCCTGTCTGAGTTTAGCAAGAGAGGTGACAGCTGACCCTTTAGAGGGAAGGCTCTTCCAGGCTTTGAGAGCTGCATGTTGAATTTGTGTAAGCAATCCTGGAGGAAATTTGGTTTGTTTTTCATTCGTATCATAGGGACGGTTGCCCAAAAGTTTATCTAGCGTCCAGGCTTTGGAGGAACTACCAGCGGCCAAATTACGGCGGGCAGCATCCTGGCACCTCTCAGTGTAATCAGCTTTCCATAGAAGAAAGTCACCCCTAGTTAAAGTAGCTTTAGTTAACATAACCCAGTCATTAACAGTAAGTAAGTCTTCACTTAGAGATTCTAACAGGGAGATAGTGAAAGGAGCAATAGGACCATACGAAGTAACTGCATTTTTTAACTCTTTTATATGTTTAAATTTAAGGCGGCGATATCGCTGGGCTTTAGTAAGTAAAGTGTCATCCCTTTCTTCATTCTCAGTGCTTTCTGACCCAGCAGGTTCCTTTGTTTCAGATCCTCCCTCCCCCTCTTCTGGGCTACCTGGATCCTGCGGCTCAGCCTCATTAGATTTTCCTTCAGTAGGTTTAACTTGGGAGCGAGTTACAGGAAAGGCATGGAGAGTTTTACTTTTAGTTTTAGTTTTCTGAACAGGGCGAGTGGAGGGGGAGCGTATTTCTAAATCAAGGTCGCGTAACTGCTTGAGCAGGTGTGACTTTTCCTTTTTGGCTTGGAGGAGTGTCTTAAGAGATTGTGCCTCCCGGGAAAGTTTAGAAATTGCATGTCTAGTTATTTGTTCTAGATCAGAGGGAGCGTCAAGCGCTGGGGCAGAAGAAGGGGGTGCTATGTTATAGGGTGGTGACCGTGTACCCAAAAGTGTCTGGGGGGCCCAATCAGAGTTATGATATTTAATAGCTTCATCCTGCAATTTAGCCCTTTCCTCCGGGGGAAAATAAGTCATCATCAGGATTGGTGGTTTTTAAATCAGACAGAACTGGATAGGTAGATTGTGGGAGAGGGTTACTAGGCGGGGGATCATCAGCATTTTCTGGCATTGGAATGATAATAGAGGGACAATTAGAGCCAGGGGAGAAGGGGCAGGGTTGTTGGCCCGCCCGCAGCACTGCGAGAGCTGGGGCGGGCGGGGTAAGGATTCTCTGGGACTTCATTCTTATGGAGGGAGGTCTGACTACTGTGAATTTATTTTTAACAAAATTCTCACTATCTGTAACTACTTTTGAAACATCAGGGTGATAGTGGCGGACCTGTAATACATTATTTATGAGATGCCAATAAGAAAATGCCTGCACTGGAACCGTTTCAGGACCATAAGAGCGGTAGTAGTCATTTAGACAGTCACCAACATGGCGCCACTGCTTTTCATCTATAGTTCCTTCTTGGGGGAACCAGGGACAGACATCCTCTAAAAAGACAAAGAATTTCACTAAATCTTTTTTCTTAACCCGTGTTCCACGTGTCTGGAGAGAAGCTTTAAGCAAACAATTGTTTCAACAAACAATTCATGCTTACTTAATGCTTGTCCCATAATTGCGTCGCTTTTCTTACCTCTCCGAATCTGTATCACAGGTGGGCACTCCTGCGGTGATCACTGTGCGGATCTGTATCACAGGTGGGCTGCCTGTGGTGATCTCTATGCGGATCTTCACTCGCCGGTGAGGTGGCGATCCAATGGGGGAACGGCCGCCCACTCGAGCGACGTCCAGGTCACACTTCGTACCTCGAGCCTCACGTTGGGCGCCACTTGCCCCGGCCAGCGGGGAGTTAAACAAGGACCTGAGGGGGAAAATAACCTGGATGAGAGACAAGAGACACAAAGAAGACCAAGTCTAGAGTCTGATCAAGGTCTCAGATTTATTCAGGCAAGCACAAGCTTATATACAGAAATCAAAACTTTTCAGACAGTGCCTACGTGCCTAAAGTCTGCTGAACAAATCCCCCTGTGTCTTAAGACTGTTTGCCAAGGCCATACGACAAGGTCTCTGTGCCCAGAGATAGCAAAACAACTGCAGATCTCATGGTCAAAGAGGAGTCACAGCTCCCAGCTCCCAACACTCCCCCACAAGGAAAAGGAAGTATTTTACTTATTTAAATGTTAGAAAGAAACAGACAGAGATAGGGAGAAGAAAGGGAGAGATAGAGGCAACTAAAACACAGGGTGCCCTACCGCACATGAGCGCCCCCTTGTGCATCGGGCTCACATGCGTCCCGGGGATTCAAACCGGGTTCCTTTGGCTTCCCAGCAAAAAGCTCTAACCGCCAGACCATCTCCCGGTTCCCACACTGCCCGTGCACGGTTTTCTTTCCCTTGCTGTTTTCCAGCTATTCCTGAGCTCCAGTAGCGGCTGAACTGGAATTCAGGACGTAGACTGAATTTGTCATGATTGTGAGGAGCAAGTGAGGCCACAGCAAAGTCTAACTGTGTTCCCAATGGACCGTGTGTTATGTACTTACCGTATTTTCCTTGATGTGTGTGAACGTTGCTCAGTGAACCAGGGGCAAGCCAGTGATTTTCCAATACTTACCCTTTTGGTCCTTCATTCCACCTGCACCCACTGTCGGGTCACGATGGCTCTCGAGAGCTGCGAATGCGTGAACAAACCCTCAGAGTACACGTTGGGAACCCGACACTCCTAAGTCTTCCTGGCCTGGCTTCAGCAATTTTGCCCTGGGCCTATAAGGCATGAAGAATGTGCATACTTGCATACGGGTTTTACTCATATTCTGTTTGCCCTCTCGAACTTGGGACACTTCTGTGTGTCTGCTGTCTCAAACAGACGTCAGTCCTCTGGCTAGAAAGGGGCTCAGGACTCATAGGTAGTGTCTCACTTCACCTGTAAGCTCTGCATATCCCATGCGCATGTGACCACTTAAGTCACCTGTGTGTCATGGGCCTCCTTTCCATAGCGTACTGAGATTCCCTGCAATGGTCGTGGCATTCTGTCAGTCTGAAAAGCTCCCGATTCCCTAACGTAGGGTGAGAGAGAAGCTATCACCCTAGGTTAGGGAATCAGCTGTCTTCAGAAAATGTGTCAGTTTTATCCCATCCACAAAGGCGGCTGAGGCATGGCCATATGCCTGCCCGAGTCGCTGTTGCTCAAATTGAGCAATTTTTTCGGGTTCACCCCCTCACGTACAAGTGTTGAGCCTACTGGAATGGGGATGTCTGAAATGTTAGGGAGCAGGGCCTGGAGGGTGTGTTTCTCTGGGAATAAGAGAGCTCCAGAAAATATCCTGTAATTGGCTGAAGGAGGAGGGCCTCCACGAGTGCCGGGCCAGCTGACAGACCAGGTGAGGCTGCCTCACACATTAAACATTCAGACATTTGAAAATCGTCGAGAATGCCTGAGTCTACTCACGTGGACTGCCACTTTCCCCTGTCCCTGGTGATGATGAGGTGTCCCCTTTTCCGAAACGTGCAGGGATGCTGGTCCAAGTTTCTTGAGAGAGAGGCTGACAAATCCAGAACTTCTAAGGAGCGGTGCTTTGCTTCCACCCAATGACACAGGCGGCAGGACTCTTGCTTCTGGGTGGAAAGCCACTCACATAGGTTCTTCAATTCCTTCTGGACGTGTTTTGAATAGGAATTGAATCAGAATAAAATTCCTAGGTACACATGACAGGTGCTGGCCCAGGAGGCCCTCACTCTTCAGTAACCTGTGTTGAGCACCTTGACGTCCCCCCGCCCCTGCCCCCGCCTGCGGGGAGTTATACAAGGACCCGAGGGGAAAATAACCTGGACGAGAGACAAGAGACACAAAGAAGGAGAACAAGTCTAGAGTCTGATCAATGTCTCAGATTTATTCAGGCAAGTAGAAGCTTTTATACAGAAAACAAATCTTTTCAGACAGTGCCTACGTGCTAAGGTCTGCTCCACAAATCCCCCTGTGTCTGAAGACTGTTTGCCAAGGCCATACGACAAGGTCTCTGTGCCCAGAGATCCCAAAACAACTGCAGTTCTCTTGGTCAAAGAGCTGCCACAGCTCCCAACATCTCCTCCCTTCTTTTATACGAAAGAGGGGGAGATCCGCTGTTCAGTGGTGGGCTTTAACCAACTGGGGGAGTATTGACCTGACTCCTCCGTGGGCTGTCATTTTTCGTCCCACAATTTTGGCCCTTGGTACCTTTTGGAGAGGGGAGGCAGGGCCTATATGATCATAATAAGTGTGGTACCAACCTCCATGCAAGTCAGGTTTTTCTCTCAGGGAATTCAGAAGCGGTCAGAAAGGGACCTTCCCTTGTGGTGCTTTGCCTCACACCCATGTTGGTGACCATATTGCACTCACTTTATTGTGAGCCAATATGCATAGGTCTGAATCCTATGCAGCTCCAAAAGGAGGGGAGTCAAGGACGTATTCTATAGGGCATAGCTTGGACCTCTGCACCAACATTCACAATAGACTTCAGTGGACACTTGAAGAAAATAGGCAACAGGCATAAGAGAAGCAGAAGGCAAACTCCCACAGCTGCAAAGCTGCCTATCCAGGAACTCAGAGAGTCCCAACCAGGCAACACAGACTTAATTGCAGCAAGTAAATCATTAGCAGCCTTAGTGGCATCAAAGTCAAGATGACTATTCTGTATAGCTAGAATTTCTGAATGTAAATTAATCAAATCTAACGAAATGTTATCATGGTGCCAAATTCCTTCCAAATGCATTTTGACCTTTACCCAATTTTCATAACTAGCATTGTAAATTTTAGAGGTGATGCAGATCCATTGGTAATCTGCATGGCATTCCAATCGAGCTCTAATCTTCATTCCTTGAATTTGCTCTCCTAAATAGGTCACTATATCAAACAAAGCATCTATTTTTTTCTTCTAACTTCTTGTCTATGGTAACTTGAGTTCCTAAAGCAACAGAAACGTTTTTAGCTAGATTATTAACAAAGTGTGCAGTATGGACTTCTTGTGTAAGAGCAATAGCAGCAGTAGTAATAGAAGCTAATAATGTAATAAATGCAACAATCCCAGCAATAACTAAACCTACAACTCTCTTTTGTCTACTTAAACTATTTTTAACCTCCTCTAGTATTTGAATACCCTTGTCAGAATACCAAGGCTTTGAAAGATTAACAGGAATCATAATAAATGCAGGTTGTTTGACAATCATTGCAGTTCCAGAATCATGAGAAGTACAATTGGACAGACTACAATTATCACAGGTAACATTAAACATTCCCTCAGACTCATGATACCAAGTAATATTTATATTTCCTAACATCAGGGCATAATGTGGTGTAACACAGGCCATAACAGTTCCCTTCGGAAGGCTATTTGAATCATTGCTGTCAGATGTAACCTTGATACTTCCCATAGCAGCAGCAATTTTCCACATGTAAGTTTGCTTATGTCCATTGTCTGACCACCACAATCCTGAGGACAGTCCAGTAGCCCAATCATAAACCCATTCAGTTTTATTCTCTATAGAGCCTGCTGATCCTGACCAATCCTTAACATATCTAGTAGACCCAGAAACATTGTACCTGATAAATTTTTTCCCTACACATTTGCTCCAATGTATAGATTTATTGAACCAAGGTGTATTTCCTTCACAGGCAATAAAGTCCTCTGGTGGATTATCCTTTGTAACTTGATTTCCATAGGGAAGCCAAATAGAAATTCTGCTTGTTTGGACCTGCTTTATCTTTTTTGTACCTTGTACATGCTCTTGTACATGCTTTACAGTAATCTTTCTTTCCTTTATTTCAAAACATCCCACTCTGCTAATCTTAGAAAAGCATAGTGGAATACCTAGACCACGCCTTGAATATGAACTCATAATTATTTGATGTAATTCTATATTTTTACTAGATGGCGTACTTAGCAACTGAGTGTTATTGACTAGAACTATGATTTCTTTTTTCTCCCAAGTCACTGATGTAATATAGGAGGATCAGGAACATAGTTCCAGTAAAGTTCACTGTAAGCAAGATGTAGATGACTCCATATTATCAGGATCAGCAGTGTCCTCTTGTTTGATCTCGTGGCCTGCATGCCACACCAAATGTTCTGGCAACATTTTCTTTCTGTGAAAAAATACAAACAGATCCTCATCCCCATATTAATACAGGGTCGGGTCCATTCCATTTGTTAGTCAATGGATCTTTCCACATGGCTTTGGCAAAGGTATTTTTTTGTATTTGAGTGCCAAAAGCGATCAGCAGCTGAATTTCCCTGAGTATCAAGGGTTAAAAAGTTTAGGACAAACAAGGCATGATGAAGGATATTTCTTGGAGAGCCCTTTATGGGGTACAAATCCCCCATTTTAATTTTTGGAGTGTATATTTAATAGTTTGATGGGTTCGCTCAACAATTCCTTGACCTTGGGGATTGTATGGTATGCCTGTAATATGTTTAATTTGTAGTTGATGACAGAAATTTTGGAATTTTTTTCCAGTATATCCAGGACCATTATCAGTTTTAATAATTTGGGGCTTTCCCATGACACCAAGGCAATTGAGTACATGAGCAATGACATTTTTTGAAGCTTCTCCAGCACAGAGGCTGGCAAAGATGAATCCACTAAATGTATCCACAGTAACATGGAGGTACTTAAGATTACCAAATGAGGGAACGTGTGTTACATCCATTTGCCAGATCTCATTGGGAATTAAACCTCTAGGATTCACGCCTAGGTGGGGGACTGGTAGGAGGGTGACACAGTTTGTGCATTGTTTGACTATCTGGCAAGCTTGTTCCCTAGTGATTTTAAAAAGAAGACGCAATGTTTGAGCATTAAGGTGATGTACAGAGTGAGCTGCTTTGGCCTGGGCCACAGGATCAAGTTCAGTAAGGAAGGCAAACTGGGTGGCTTTGTCAGTCATGGAATTGCCTGTGGCTAGAGGCCCAGGGAGTCCAGAATGAGCACGAATATGGCCTATATAAAAAGGATGTTGTCTAGAATGTATGCATTGTTGAATGGAGGAAAAGAGAGGAGTGGCATTTGTAGTGGGTTTTATGTATGGCACAGTTTCTAAGAGGGGGATGGAATGAGCAATATAAGCACTGTCAGTATACAGATTAAAGGAAGTACTTGGGAGTTGTTGGAAAACCTGTAGAACAGCAAAAAGCTCCACCAGTTGAGCAGAGTGGAATGGGGATTGTAGGGAAGTGGTTTGATTGTTTACAGTGAAGGCTGCCATTCCATTAGAGGAGCCATCAGTGAAAACTAGGGGGACATGGGGAAGGGGTTGGGGAGAGGCCAATGTAGGAAAAACAAATGGTTGAATTTTTAGAAAGTGAAGAAGCTTGTTAGCAGGGTAATGATTATCAAGGGATCCCTGAAAAGAGGTGCAAGATATTGCCCAGTCGTCATCATTTTGTATTAACCATTGTATTTGGGTAGTGGAGTAGGGTAGAATGATTTTATCAGGGTCCTTACCAAATACTTTTCTACTTTGATCACGTCCAATTTTTATTAATTTTGCCACCCACGAGGTGTAAGGGGTAAGGACTTTGGGTGGTGAAGCGGGTAAATGGACCCAGAAGAGGGGCCCCTTTTGCCAGAACACCCCGGTGGGTGTAAAGTCAGTGGCACAAATGACCAGGAGAAGAGGCTCCTCATAAGAGATAAAAGTGACTCTTTGGCTCAGAATTGCAGCCTCCACTATCTTCAGAGCCTCTAGGGCGGGGGCCGTTAATGAGCGGCTGGAGGCAGGGTCTGGGTCTCCTTTGAGGATGTCAAACAAGGGTTTAAGCTCTCCAGTAGTTAACTTAAGGCCTGAGCCAATTGACATCTCCTATGAGTTTTTGAAAATCATTTAAAGTTTTTAGATGATTAATTCTAAGTTGAATCTTTTGTGAAAGAATTTTGTTATGAAAAAGTTCAAAGCCTAAGAATAAGTAAGGGGGTTTTAATTGGATTTTATCAGGAGCTATTTGAAGACCAGCTCTGGTAAGGGCCCTAGAAAGCTCTTGAGAGCAAATAAGGAGTTCAGTGGAATCAGGTCCGGCCAAAAGAATGTCATCCATATAATGAATAATATACAAGGAAGGCCATCTAATATCTAAATGGGTCTATAACTTGGGCCACAAATTTTTGACACAGCGTAGGGCTGTTGGCCATCCCTTGGGGCAAGACCTTCCATTGGAATCTCTGCATAGGGCCTTTAAAATTTATCACAGGTAAACTAAATGCAAAATGCTGACGATCCTCAGGGTGCAAGGGAATTGTAAAAAAGCAATCCTTTAGGTCAATAATGATTTTACAATATCCTGCAGGAATTGCCACTGGAGTGGGGAGGCCTGGTTGTAGGGCTCCCATAGGTACCATGGCCTTATTAATTTCTCTAAGGTCCTGGAGCAACCTCCATTTTCCAGACTTTTTCTTTATAACAAAGATAGGAGTATTCCAAGGAGAGGTGGTAGGTTCAATATGGCCTGCAGCAAGTTGTTCCTGCACTAACATCGTGGCTGCAGTTAATTTTTCAGAAGTTAAAGGCCATTGATCAACCCACACAGGTTTTGTTGTTTTCCAGGATATCTTATCTGCATGGGGTACAGGCATGTCAACAGCCATTAGGATAAATTTTCATAGCCTATTCCAGCACGATCAGTCTTTATAGTAACTGGGATTGGCTCTTTTGTTCCCTGAGAATATTTGCCCAATCCTTGTCCTGGGCGAAAGCCTTGATTAAGCATTTGGCAAGCTACCAACTCATCAGGGCTGCACATAATGAGTTTCATTTGAGAGAGGAGGTCTCGGCCCCAGAGATTAATGGGCAGGCCTGTGATCACATAAGGTTGAATGGTGCCTTGATTGCCCTCCTCATCCTCCCATTGAATAACTTCAGAACTTTGTAAAGGGTTAGAGGCCTGTCCAATTCCTTTGAGATGGGTCATGGAAGCGGTGAGAGGCCAAGATGCAGGCCAGTCTTTACTGGAAATAATTGTGGCATCTGCACCAGTGTCTATAAGACCTGCAAAGGTTTTTCCTTTTAATTTTAATTTAAGAAGGGGTCTTGTTTGAGTGACTTTTTGTGCCCAATAAGTATCTGATGACCCAAACCTATGGGGGCCTCTCTTTTGTTTTTGGCAAGGCACCTTATCATTGAGGGGCAATAGTATTAACTGAGCAATTCGTTGGCCAGGAAAAATGGTAATAGGCCCCTGAAGGGCAATAGCCATTAATTTAATTTCCCCAGTATAGTCATTGTCAATGACTCCTGGAGAAATGGTGAGGCCCTGAATGGTTGAACTGGCACGTCCCAAGATAAGGCCAAAAGTATCCAGAGGTAGGGGACCAAAGACTCCCGTAGAGAGGATTTGAGTTCCCATCTCTGGTGTTAATATTAATTGGGAGGTGGAACAGAGGTCCAGTCCTGCACTACCGGCAGTTGCCCGGGAGAGGGCAGTGATGTCACATTTTGGACCAATTGAGGGACGAACCTGACAACCCCAGGGTTCTGTCCGGTATGGGTCTTGGGGCCCTGGGGTGGGCCCCATAAGAAGTTTCCCTGCCTCTGGGGTAGAGGTTTACCCTGTATATCAGTTTTGGAGCGGCATTCAGAGGCCCAATGCTTGCCTTGCTTGCATCGCGGGCACAGAGAAGATGGGAGCGGCCGCTCAGCCTTAGGGGCCGTGCAATCTCTGGAAAAATGACCCAGTTGTTTGCAATTAAAACAAGTTTTGAGCTTGTCCCCCTGGGTAAAATCTTTAAGGGCCGCTCCTATGGCTAGTCCAATGCTGCGGGACGCAGGGTCTACATCAGCACAGAGTTTGATAAAGTCAGAGATATTTTTGCCATGGCGATGGGGGTGTATAGCCGCTTGGCAGGCAGAGTTAGCATTCTCAAGGGCAAGATGTCTAACAAATTCATTATCTGTTTCCTCCTTTCCCATGAGCCGTTCAGCGGCCTCTGTAAGGCAGCTGATAAAATCACTATAAGGCTCTTGTGGACCCTGTCTGAGTTTAGCAAGAGAGGTGACAGCTGACCCTTTAGAGGGAAGGCTCTTCCAGGCTTTGAGAGCTGCATGTTGAATTTGTGTAAGCAATCCTGGAGGAAATTTGGTTTGTTTTTCATTCGTATCATAGGGACGGTTGCCCAAAAGTTTATCTAGCGTCCAGGCTTTGGAGGAACTACCAGCGGCCAAATTACGGCGGGCAGCATCCTGGCACCTCTCAGTGTAATCAGCTTTCCATAGAAGAAAGTCACCCCTAGTTAAAGTAGCTTTAGTTAACATGACCCAGTCATTACCAGTAAGTAAGTCTTCACTTAGAGATTCTAACAGGGAGATAGTGAAAGGAGCAATAGGACCATACGAAGTAACTGCATTTTTTAACTCTTTTATATGTTTAAATTTAAGGCGGCGATATCGCTGGGCTTTAGTAAGTAAAGTGTCATCCCTTTCTTCATTCTCAGTGCTTTCTGACCCAGCAGGTTCCTTTGTTTCAGATCCTCCCTCCCCCTCTTCTGGGCTACCTGGATCCTGCGGCTCAGCCTCATTAGATTTTCCTTCAGTAGGTTTAACTTGGGAGCGAGTTACAGGAAAGGCATGGAGAGTTTTACTTTTAGTTTTAGTTTTCTGAACAGGGCGAGTGGAGGGGGAGCGTATTTCTAAATCAAGGTCGCGTAACTGCTTGAGCAGGTGTGACTTTTCCTTTTTGGCTTGGAGGAGTGTCTTAAGAGATTGTGCCTCCCGGGAAAGTTTAGAAATTGCATGTCTAGTTATTTGTTCTAGATCAGAGGGAGCGTCAAGCGCTGGGGCAGAAGAAGGGGGTGCTATGTTATAGGGTGGTGACCGTGTACCCAAAAGTGTCTGGGGGGCCCAATCAGAGTTATGATATTTAATAGCTTCATCCTGCAATTTAGCCCTTTCCTCCGGGGAAAATAAGTCATCATCAGGATTGGTGGTTTTTAAATCAGACAGAACTGGATAGGTAGATTGTGGGAGAGGGTTACTAGGTGGGGGATCATCAGCATTTTCTGGCATTGGAATGATAATAGAGGGACAATTAGAGCCAGGGGAGAAGGGGCAGGTTGTTGGCCCGCCCGCAGCACTGCGAGAGCTGGGGCGGGCGGGGTAAGGATTCTCTGGGACTTCATTCTTATGGAGGGAGGTCTGACTACTGGTGAATTTATTTTTAACAAAATTCTCACTATCTGTAACTACTTTTGAAACATCAGGGTGATAGTGGCGGACCTGTAATACATTATTTATGAGATGCCAATAAGAAAATGCCTGCACTGGAACCGTTTCAGGACCATAAGAGCGGTAGTAGTCATTTAGACAGTCACCAACATGGCGCCACTGCTTTTCATCTATAGTTCCTTCTTGGGGGAACCAGGGACAGACATCCTCTAAAAAGACAAAGAATTTCACTAAATCTTTTTTCTTAACCCGTGTTCCACGAGTCTGGAGAGAAGCTTTAACAAACAATTGTTTCAACAAACAATTCATGCTTACTTAATGCTTGTCCCATAATTGCGTCGCTTTTCTTACCTCTCCGAATCTGTATCACAGGTGGGCACTCCTGCGGTGATCACTGTGCGGATCTGTATCACAGGTGGGCTGCCTGTGGTGATCTCTATGCGGATCTTCACTCGCCGGTGAGGTGGCGATCCAATGGGGAACGGCCGCCCACTCGAGCGACGTCCAGGTCACACTTCGTACCTCGAGCCTCACGTTGGGCGCCACTTGCCCCGGCCAGCGGGGAGTTAAACAAGGACCTGAGGGGAAAATAACCTGGATGAGAGACAAGAGACACAAAGAAGACCAAGTCTAGAGTCTGATCAAGGTCTCAGATTTATTCAGGCAAGCACAAGCTTATATACAGAAATCAAAACTTTTCAGACAGTGCCTACGTGCCTAAAGTCTGCTGAACAAATCCCCCTGTGTCTGAAGACTGTTTGCCAAGGCCATACGACAAGGTCTCTGTGCCCAGAGATAGCAAAACAACTGCAGATCTCATGGTCAAAGAGGAGTCACAGCTCCCAACACTCCCCCACAAGGAAAAGGAAGTATTTTACTTATTTAAATGTTAGAAAGAAACAGACAGAGATAGGGAGAAGAAAGGGAGAGATAGAGGCAACTAAAACACAGGGTGCCCTACCGCACATGAGCGCCCCCTTGTGCATCGGGCTCACATGCGTCCCGGGGATTCAAACCGGGTTCCTTTGGCTTCCCAGCAAAAAGCTCTAACCGCCAGACCATCTCCCGGTTCCCACACTGCCCGTGCCCGGTTTTCTTTCCCTTGCTGTTTTCCAGCTATTCCTGAGCTCCAGTAGCGGCTGAACTGGAATTCAGGACGTAGACTGAATTTGTCATGATTGTGAGGAGCAAGTGAGGCCACAGCAAAGTCTAACTGTGTTCCCAATGGACCGTGTGTTACGTACTTACCGTATTTTCCTTGATGTGTGTGAACGTTGCTCAGTGAACCAGGGGCAAGCCAGTGATTTTCCAATACTTACCCTTTTGGTCCTTCATTCCACCTGCACCCACTGTCGGGTCATGATGGCTCTCGAGAGGCTGCGAATGCATGAACAAACTCTCTGAGTACAGGTTTGAAACCCGACACTCCTATGTCATCCTGGCCTGGCTTCAGCAATTTTGCACTGGGCCTATAAGGCATGAAGAACGTGCATACTTGCATATGGGTTTTACTCACATTATGTTTGCCCTCTCGAACTTGTGTGTCTGCTGCCTCAAACAGACGTCAGTCCTCCGGCTAGAAAGGGGCTCAGGACTAATAGGTAGTGTCTCACTTCACCTGCAAGCTCTGCATGTCCCATGCGCATGTGACCACTTAAGTCACGTGTGTGTCAGGGGCCTCCTTTCCCTAGCGTACAGAGATTCCCTGCATGGTCGTGGCATTGTGTTGGTCCGAAAAGGTCCCGATTCCCTAACCTAGGATGAGAGCAAAGCTATCACCTTAGGTTAGGGAATCGCCTGTCTTCAGAAAATGGGTCAGTTTTATCCAATCCATAAAGGGGCTGAGGCACGGCCATATGCCTGCAAGAGTCGCTGTTGTTCAAATTGAGCAATTTTTTCAGCTTCACCCCCTGACATACAAGTGTTGAGCCTACTGGAATGGGGATGTCTGAAATGTGAGGGAGCAGGGCCCGTAGGGTGTGTTTCACTGGGAATAAGAGAGCTCCAGAAAGTATCCTTTAATTGGCTGAAGGAGGAGGGCCTCCACGAGTGTCGGTCCAGCTGACAGACCAGGTGAGGCTGCCTCACACATCAAACATTCGGACATTTGAAAATCGTCGAGAGCGCCTGAGTCCACTCGCGTGGACTGTCCACTTTCCCCTGTCCCTGGTGATGATGAGGTGTCCCCTTTTCCTGAAACGTGCAGGGATGCTGGTCCAGGCTTTCTTGAGAGAGAGGCTGACAACTCCAGGACTTCTAAGGAGTGGTGCTTTGCTTCCACACAATGACAAAGGCGGCAGGACTCTTGCTTCTGGGTGGAATGCCACTCACATAGGTTCTTCAATTCCTTCTGGACGTGTTTGGAATAGGATTTGAATCAGAATAAAATTCCTAGGTACACATGACAGGTGCTGGGCAAGGACGCTGTCACTCTTCAGTAACCTGTGTTGAGCACATTGACGTCCCCCCGCCCCCACAAGGAAAAGAAAGTATTTTACTTCTTTAAATGTGAGAGAGAAACAGACAGAGATAGGGGGGAGAAAGGAAGAGATAGAGGGAACTGGCACACCAGGTGCCCTACCGCACATGAGCGAGCACTTGTGCATTGGGCTCACAGGCGTCCCGGAGATTCGAACTGGGTTCCTTTGGCTTCCCAGCAAAAAGCTCTAACCGCCAGGCCATCTCCCGGTTCCCACAGTGCCCGTGCCTGGTCTTCTTTCCCTTGCTTTTTCCAGCTTTTCCTGAGCTCCAGTAGTGGCTGAACTGGAACTCAGGATGTAGCCTGAATTTGTCATGATTCTGAGGAGCAAGTGAGGCTACAGCAAAGTGTAACTGTGTTCCCAGTGGAGCCTGTGTTACGTACTTACCGTATTTTCCATGATGTGTGTGAACGTTGCTCAGTGAACCAGAGGCACGTCCGTGATTTTCCAATCGTTACCCTTTTGGTCCTTCATTCCACCTGCACCCACTGTCGGGTCACGATGGCTCTCGAGAGCCTGCGAATGCGTGAACAAACCCTCAGAGTACACGTTGGGAACCCGACACTCCTAAGTCTTCCTGGCCTGGCTTCAGCAATTTTGCCCTAGGCCTATAAGGCATGAAGAATGTGCATACTTGCATACGGGTTTTACTCATATTCTGTTTGCCGTCTCGAATTGGGACACTTCTGTGTGTCTGCTGCCTCAAACAGACGTCAGTCCTCCAGCTAAAAAGCGGTTCAGGACTCATAGGTAGTGTCTCACTTCACCTGTAAGCTCTGCATGTCCCATGCGCATGTGACCACTTCAGTCACGTGTGTGTCAGGGGCCTCCTTTCCCTAGCGCACAGAGATTCCCTGCAAGGTCGTGGCATTCTGTCGGTCCGAAAAGCTCCCGATTCCCTAACCGAGGCTGAGAGCAAGGCTCTCAGCCTAGGTCAGGGAATCGGCTGTCTTCAGAAAATGGGTCAGTTTTATCCCATCCACAAAGGCGGCTGAGGCACGGCCATATGCCTGCCCAAGTCGCTGTTGCTCAAATTGAGCAATTTTTTCGGGTTCACCCCCTCACGTACAAGTGTTGAGCCTACTGGAATGGGGATGTCTGAAATGTGAGGGAGCAGGGCCCGGAGGGTGTGTTTCTCTGACAATAAGAGAGCTCCAGAAAGTATCCTTTAATTGGCTGAAGGAGGAGGGCCTCCACGAGTGCCGGGCCAGCTGACAGACCAGGTGAGGCTGCCTCACACATCAAACATTCGGACATTTGATAATCGTCGAGAACGCCTGAGTCCACTCGCGTGGACTGCCCACGTTCACCTGTCCCTGGTGATGATGAGGTGTCCCCTTTTCTAAACCGTGCAGGAATGCTGGTCCAGCATTCTTGAGAGAGAGGCTGACAACTTCAGGACTTCTAAGGGGCGGTGCTCTGCTTCCACACAATGACACAGGCGGCAGGAGTCTTGCTTCTGGATGGAACGCCATTCACATAGGTTTTCAATTCCTTCTGGACGTGTTTGGAATAGGATTTGAATCAGAATAAAATTCCTAGGTACACATGACAGGTGCTGGGCAAGGAAGCCGTCACTCTTCAGTAACCTGTGTTGAGCACGTTGACGTCCCCGCGCCCCCACAAGGAAAAGAAAGTATTTTACTTCTTTAAATGTGAGAGAGAAACAGACAGACATAGGGAGGAGAAAGGGAGAGATAGAGGGAACTGGCACACCGGGTGCCCTACCGCACATGAGCGCCCCCTTGTGCATCGGGCTCGCATGCGTCCCGGGGATTCCAACCGGGTTCCTTTGGCTTCCCAGCAAAAAGCTCTAACTGGAGGCCATCTCCCGGTTCCCACAGTGCCCGTGCCTGGTCTTCTTTCCCTTGCTTTTTCCAGCTATTGCTGAGCTCCAGTAGCGGCTGAACTGGAATTCAGGACGTAGCCTGAGTTTGTCATCATTGTGAGGAGCAAGTGAGGCCACAGCAAAGTATAACTGTGTTCCCAGTGGAGCCTGTGTTACGTACTTACGGTATTTTCCTTGATGTGTGTCAACGTTGCTCAGCGAACCAGGGGCACGTCCGTGATTTTCCAATACTTACCCTTTTGGTCCTTCATTCCACCTGCACCCACTGTTGGGTCACGATGGCTCTCGAGAGCCTGCGAATGCGTGAACAAACCCTCAGAGTACACGTTGGGAACCCGACAATCCTAAGTCTTCCTGGCCTGGCTTCAGCAATTTTGCCCTGGGCCTATAAGGCATGAAGAATGTGCATACTTGCATACGGGTTTTACTCATATTCTGTTTGCCCTCTCGAACTTGGGACACTTCTGTGTGTCTGCTGCCTCAAACAGACGTCAGTCCTCCGCTAGAAAGGGGCTCAGGACTCATAGGTAGTGTCTCACTTCACCTGTAAGCTCTGCATGTCGCATGCGCATGTGACCACTTCAGTCACGTGTGTGTCAGGGGCCTCCTTTCCCTAGCGCACAGAGATTCCCTGCATGGTCGTGGCATTCTGTCGGTCCGAAAAGCTCCCGATTCCCTGACCTAGGCTGAGAGCAAGGCTCTCAGCCTAGGTCAGGGAATCGGCTGTCTTCAGAAAATGGGTCAGTTTTATCCATCCACAAAGGCGGCTGAGGCACGGCCATATGCCTGCCCGAAGTCGCTGTTGCTCAAATTGAGCAATTTTTCGGGTTCACCCCTCACGTACAAGTGTTGAGCCTACTGGAATGGGGATGTCTGAAATGTGAGGGAGCAGGGCCCGGAGGGTGTGTTTCTCTGGAATAAGAGAGCTCCAGAAAGTATCCTTTAATTGGCTGAAGGAGGAGGGCCTCCACGAGTGCCGGGCCAGCTGACAGACCAGGTGAGGCTGCCTCACACATCAAACATTCGGACATTTGAAAATCGTCGAGAACGCCTGAGTCCACTCGCGTGGACTGCCCACGTTCACCTGTCCCTGGTGATGATGAGGTGTCCCCTTTTCTAAACCGTGCAGGGAATGCTGGTCCAGCATTCTTGAGAGAGAGGCTGACAACTTCAGGACTTCTAAGGGGCGGTGCTCTGCTTCCACACAATGACACAGGCGGCAGGAGTCTTGCTTCTGGATGGAACGCCATTCACATAGGTTCTTCAATTCCTTCTGGACGTGTTTGGAATAGGATTTGAATCAGAATAAAATTCCTAGGTACACATGACAGGTGCTGGGCAAGGAGGCCGTCACTCTTCAGTAACCTGTGTTGAGCACATTGACGTCCCCCGCCCCCACAAGGAAAAGAAAGTATTTTACTTCTTTAAATGTGAGAGAGAAACAGACAGAGATAGGGAGGAGAAAGGGAGAGATAGAGGGAACTGGCACACCGGGTGCCCTACCGCACATGAGCGCCCCCTTGTGCATCGGGCTCGCATGCGTCCCGGGGATTCGAACCGGGTTCCTTTGGCTTCCCAGCAAAAAGCTCTAACCGCAGGCCATCTCCCGGTTCCCACAGTGCCCGTGCCTGGTCTTCTTTCCCTTGCTGTTTTCCAGCTATTGCTGAGCTCCAGTAGCGGCTGAACTGGAATTCAGGACGTAGCCTGAGTTTGTCATCATTGTGAGGAGCAAGTGAGGCCACAGCAAAGTATAACTGTGTTCCCAGTGGAGCCTGTGTTACGTACTTACGGTATTTTCCTTGATGTGTGTCAACGTTGCTCAGCGAACCAGGGGCACGTCCGTGATTTTCCAATACTTACCCTTTTGGTCCTTCATTCCACCTGCACCCACTGTTGGGTCACGATGGCTCTCGAGAGCCTGCGAATGCGTGAACAAACCCTCAGAGTACACGTTGGGGAACCCGACAATCCTAAGTCTTCCTGGCCTGGCTTCAGCAATTTTGCCCTGGGCCTATAAGGCATGAAGAATGTGCATACTTGCATACGGGTTTCACTCATATTATGTTTGCCCTCTCGAACTTGGGACACTTCTGTGTGTCTGCTGCCTCAAACAGACGTCAGTCCTACGGCTAGAAAGGGGCTCAGGACTCATAGGAAGTGTCTCACTTCACCTGTAAGCTCTGCATGTCCCATGCGCATGTGACCACTTCAGTCACGTGTGAGTCAGGGGCCTCCTTTCCCTAGCGCACAGAGATTCCCTGCATGGTCGTGGCTTTCTCTCGGTCCGAAAAGCTCCTGATTCCCGAACCTAGGCTGACAGCAAGGATCTCAGCCTAGGTTAGGGAATCGGCTGTCTTCAGAAAATGGGTCAGTTTTATCCCATCCACAAAGGCGGCTGAGGCACGGCCATATGCCTGCCCGAGTCGCTGTTGCTCACATTGAGCAATTTTTTCGGGTTCACCCCCTCACGTACAAGTGTTGAGGCCTACTGGAATGGGGATGTCTGAAATGTGAGGGCGCAGGGACCGGAGGGTGTGTTTCTCTGGGAATAAGGAGCTCCAGAAGTATCCTTTAATTGGCTGAAGGAGCAGGGCCTCCACGAGTGCCGGGCCAGCTGACAGACCAGGTGAGGCTGCCTCACACATCAAACATTCGGACATTTGTAAATCGTCGAGAACGCCTGAGTCCACTCGCGTGGACTGCCCACTTTCCCCTGTCCCTGGTGATGATGAGGTGTCCCCTTTTCTAAACCGTGCAGGGATGCTGGTCCAGCTTTCTTGACAGAGAGGCTGACAACTCCGGGACTTCTAAGGAGCGGTTTCTTTGCTTCCACCCAATGACACAGGCGGCAGGAGTCTTCTTC